>JALLLS010000073.1:0-176868 GCA_025094145.1 Spinellus fusiger | reverse complement strand
TGTGAATAGGCGGTGGTGTGATGTAGTGGAGCACTAGAATGCATGCTAGTTTCTTTGTTAATGTTACTCAAATGTATGGTTTGTAAGCGTAGAAATGTGTGTGGATATAAAGTCAATGCAGTAAGCAACCACAATGGAAATGTCCACACAGCCTCCTTCATAAGAGAGAATCTCCATACATTGGGGCAGTGCACGTATGAACACATGTATCAGCATTGGTCTTTCTCTATGGGGATCAGAAGAGGTCTTTATTATCTATTTATTTACTTATTATGTTGTGGCTGAATGATTTACAGTTATTTATTTCTCGGTAATAAGTGTACCCTATTGAAATACCCTTGGATCAATAACCGCTGTCTTTTATTGTTATTGTAAAAGGTGTTACTTTATAAAGAATGAAACTGTATTTCTTCTTTTACTACTATTACTATTACTATTACTATTAATTACTATTAATAAATGGACATTAGCTTACACAGTACAAACCAAACGACTTGTTTCGTGTTGCTATGGCCTTGTCTCTTCTTCCTATCCATCCACTCACTGAATCAATATGCTATGCAATCAACGTCCTATAATATAAATTCAAGCTCCTTCATCTTTTGTTTATTGTTTATCCACGAATCATTCATAAGAGAAGGAAAAAAGGTTTATCAATACAAAAAGCATAGAAGGAAAAAAAAAGAAAGAAAAAAGATAAAACATACGGAGGAACACAAGTAACCTAGCAACCCAAGAGCCAAAAGCGCATTTATTATTTATGCCTGTGCATGGTCCACCTTATGACTTTTTATTTTCTTACTCTAGCCCATCTTGACTCTCAAGGCGTTGCTAAGGAAACAATCCCACTTACCTACCGATCTATTCATCGTGGGCTAATGGATTATCTTTTTGTTTGCTTTGCCCATGAAAAAGTCATGATATGAAAAGAGAACACACTTTATATTTGCACACTCACTTTATTGCAATTGAGTCTCAGTGAGTAAATGAGCTGATTTGTTTCTTTTGACACCTAATGAGTGCTATCATAGCCTGTTGAAGAGTGGCATTCACATTGCAAAAACAGCCTTCTTGAAGGAATGATCCAAAGAACAAGACAGAGGGCAATCTCAGCTATTTTCTGTGTCTTTTCTGTGTTTTTTTTCTTCTCTGTTTTACTATGGACTGTTTTTCATGGTGGAGAGGGGGGGTTTTTCTACCAATGGCAAATCCCCACTCCTTCCTCCCTAAGTGCCTTGAATGGGATTCGTATCTCTGCTGACACATGCTGATACTGTCTGGCCAATGAGAACATTGAATAATTCACAGTAATGTGTCCCTGTAAACCTTATACTGAATGAATGAAGTTGCTAGGACAACCACTCTAGTCCATAACAGAGTCATTGGATGAATCGGTTGCCAGGGTGTTTGTCCTCCTATTATCGTTGAGTAGGCAACCACCTCACTACTGCACTACTTCAGAGGAGCGTCTCTCCAACTACCCTCATAAGCCCCGTCTCTTCTGTATGGTCAACAGAGTAAACTCATAAGGAAAACAACTCGACATGAATCCTCGCTGGCCAATAGAAACACAAGGAAATAGTCTACAACTGATAGCCCGATAGGAAAAGGAGTGAAAAACCCAGAGGGATGAGTCAACACTATTTTTCTAAACAAGTCACTTTTTCTTAATTCTCTTTATTATCCACAGGTTGGATTTTACTTTTTATTAGTCTGCCTTTTTTTTTAAAATAAATAAATAAATAAATAAATAAATAAATAAATAAATAAATAAGAAATAAGAAATAAAGAATATTGCTTTTTTTTTCACTCTTTCTTTTCTATTCTTTATTTCTTTACTTTTCTCCTCCCCCCTACTCTGATGGAATCTATTCTTCTTCACGCCAAAAAGACGTGCCCATTTCTGCATGCTTCTTCTGCTTCTAGTCTAAGAACTCTGGCCACTCCTGCCCACGCCACTCAGTCCATGTTGCTGACCCAGGCAAAGAGATGTCCTGTGATGGGACAGGCTATTCAGAAGCGTCATCAATCTACCTGCACTGAAAAGAAGTTTGACTATGAGGCCTTTTATAATGAACAACTCGAAAAGAAGCACTCTGACAAAAGTTATCGCTACTTTAACAATATTAACCGACTGGCACAAAAGTTCCCTCGTGCCCATACAGCCCGTAGTGAGGATGAGGTGACTGTGTGGTGTGCCAATGACTATCTTGGCATGGGAAGAAGTCCTATTCTGTCCGAGGCCATGAAGTGAGTTTCAAGAAGGGGTTTTGTTTTGTTTGTGTATGGCCTGTACTGACCTTTCTATTTCTATTTCTACTATTTTATGATAATGATAATGATTGCTACTACAACTACTATAATTGCTAATATAACTACCACTACCACCACTACCACTCTAGGCGTACATTGGATCGCTATGGTGCTGGTGCAGGGGGCACTCGTAACATCGCCGGCAACACAGACCTTCATCTGACATTGGAATCAGAACTAGCCGACCTTCATCACAAGGAAAACGCTCTGGTCTTTTCTTCTTGCTACGTAGCCAATGACGATACCCTGTCTGTCTTGGGAAGTCGACTGCCAAACTGTGTCATCTTCTCTGACGCCTTGAACCATGCGTCCATGATCCAAGGCATGCGTCACTCGGGTGCTCAGAAAAAGGTGTTTCGCCACAACGACATGGCGCACCTGGAACAACTCCTGCAGTCTGTCAATCCCTCTGTCCCCAAAATTATTGCCTTTGAGTCCGTCTATTCCATGTGTGGCTCTGTGGCGCCCATTCGATCGATTGTGGCTCTGGCCAAGAAATACAACGCCATCACCTTTCTCGATGAGGTCCATGCAGTAGGAATGTACGGTCCCCGAGGCGCTGGTGTGGCAGAGCACCTTGATTTTGAGCTGAACCAAACAACACCTACCATGGGCAATGGCGGTGTCCTTGATGACATTGACATCATCACAGGCACCCTAGGAAAGGCCTATGGTGTTGTGGGAGGCTACATTGCTGGCTCGGCTGCGTTTGTGGACATGGTGCGTTCGTACGGTCCTGGGTTTATCTTCACGACCTCACTTCCTCCTGTGGTGATTTCGGGTGCGCTCGAGTCCATTCGACATCTCAAGAGCTCTTCTGCTGAGAGACAGCTGCAGCAACGCAACACCCGTGCACTCAAGGGGCGTCTGGGGGCACTGGATATTCCTGTGGTCCCCAATCCTTCTCACATTGTCCCTGTTCTGGTGGGGGATGCTGCAGTGGCTAAAATGGCCTCGGATGAGTTGCTGGCCGAGCACTCCATCTATGTCCAGAGCATCAACTATCCTACTGTGCCTGTGGGTCACGAGCGTCTTCGCATTACACCTACACCAGGCCATACCCCTGCTATGATGGAGCATTTGGTACATTCCCTCGAGAGCATCTGGCACCGGTACGGACTGAAGCGAGTGGAGGATTGGAAGGCAGAGGGTGGGTGTGCGGGTGTGGGTGTGCCAGACATGCCTGGTGTGACTCCTATTTGGACAGAAGAGCAATTGAAGGGAGAAACCCAAGACTTGCAGAGAATGCTTAATTAGTTTGTCCTAATAAACTCAGTCACTGTGACAAGAAAAAGATAAAAGATAGAAAAAAAGAAAAGAAACTCATACATAGTACGCATCTGGGCATACACTTTTCTCTTCTTTATCGATCTCTCTCTCTCTCTATAAATATCTATCTATAAATATCTATCTATAAATATCTCTAGTCTACAGTGTTGTATAGACTACACCATTGAATTGTCCCTACTAACCTACTCCTGTTGACATGTCAAGATTACGTGACACTCCACTGTATGAGGAAGAGAGAAGGGGTCCTGTAGAGAGCTTTGTTGTTTTTGGTACTGCCTTTCCTGACCAAACAGAAAAAGACAAACGAGCAGGGGTCAGTGATGCAGGCCAGTTTGTGCCTGTATGGAAACAAGAGGCAAGAGACGAAAACGGTCGACGTCGGTTCCACGGTGCATTCACAGGAGGATTCTCTGCTGGCTACTTCAATACAGTAGGGTCCAAAGAAGGTAAAGGGCATGTCTACCCCAGAAAGCGTGTCTCATGAATAGGATGGCAACCCTCGAACTTTGTGTCGTCTCGCTCATCACGCAATGAGAACAAGGAAATGAAACCAGAAGACTATATGGATGATGAGGATCGTGAGGTAGTGTCTCTTGTCCTTTTTTCATAGGAGGCTCATCAGTGCAGCTCATGGCAGGGTCGAGGAAACTCGTGGCGACTGAGGAATTCGATATTTTGGGAGGCACTGAGCGAGAATTGGCAGCTAGAAAGAAACTCCAGCAAGAGGACGAGAGCAGAGGAGGGAGTCTTGGGTTCTTGGGGTCGAGTATTATGAACATGATAGGTCCTCCTAAGGACTCTGTGGGAATACGGCTCTTGCGTAAGATGGGATGGAAGCCAGGACAGGGCATTGGACCACGTATGAGCCATAAAGATAGAAAACAATGGCAGCACAAAGACAGAGACAGCACTGCCCAACAACAACCAGCAGAGGAAGAAGAGGAAGAAGAAGCAGTATCAGAAGAAGAAGAAGCTATGGCCAACATCACATTTGCACCCAGAGATACGCCTATTGTTGACTTTAGTACCAAGAAAAACACGCGTGGGTTGGGATATGATCTGGAGAAATCCGTGCCTCAAGTAGCAGAAATGCGACGATTGCGTGAATTAGCCACACAGGGGCATAAAACAGACACTGACAGAACTGCCTTTGGTGTGGCAAGCGCCTTCACACAACGGGCTGGATTTGGCCTTGGTACATTCGAAGATGATGACGATACAGATGTCTATGGAGATTCTGGCCCACAGAACATCCACCACTCCTTGTACGATGATGAACTAGACCAGGGAGAAGAACTCACAGCTTGGCCGAAATCAAATCCACCCAAATACAAAAGACAGCCAGTAGAAGAACCTGTAACATGCCTCTCTGACGGAAGAGAACCCCTCAAAGGCTTTGTGTATTCACCAGAATCCCAAGAACTAGGTCAATGGTAGGTCATCCGATAGATATATCCACAGAGATCAATAGGAAGAATGATGGGACATTGACAATAAGAATGACTCCTTCTTCCAACCCATATGAAAGGTATAAACCCCCAAAGGTGCCCACTGATTTTGATGGAAGACATGCACCTTCTCTTCGACAAGACACTGCCATTGCTCGTCCTCAACATGATCTTTCCTCAGATCAACGTGGCAATATCCTAGGAGAAAAGCCAATTGAGGCACGTTCTGTTTTTGACTTTATTCCTGCAAGATCCAAAAACCAACTTGATCATGCCCTTCGCTTTATTACAAGCACAAGTAAGCCCAAAGACACATCACATCTGTCTGGGTTTACCACTGTCACCAAGGAAGTAGCAGCCATGGCATTACAAGGCTACATGCCATTTGGAGATAACATGAAAAAACAGACCCGTTATCGTGATTATCTTGAGAACTGTTTAGGTAAAAAGGAAGAGAATAGAGAACCAAAGGAGGTCTTGCCTATTCCTGAGGGCATGAACTACGAAGATGGCATGAAAGAACTCGAGGAATTCGCAAAGGCGGCTCGTATCTTTAGACCCATTAGTGCCATGATGAGTGGACGGTTTACAAGTGCAAGTACTACTACGGTTGAACAAAACATGTTTGGAGGTGGTTTAAAAACAGAAGCACAGTGGAGACAAGAGAAGAAAGACAATGAAGTTGTTGTGGAAGCACCTACAAAAGAGGTAGAGTTAGAGAGAGGAGGTTTTTTTTTTTTTTTTTTCAAGAGTGAAATATCACTCACTCACAAGGAACACTTTAATATAGTTGACACAAGAAGCCGAGGCTGCTTCAATGAAGATGTTTGGACAATTAACACGCTCTATTACATTATTTTATCCTACCAACCTGGTCTGTAAACGGTTCAATGTGAGAAATCCTCATCCTCATCATAAAGAAACAACAGCCGCCTCACAAGGCAATGGACGAACAGAAGCAGGTTCTCATCAGGCCTTGAGTGAAGAGAGTATGGATGCCATGCTGCGGAGTCGAAAGGCACCTGCAAAACCAAAACAAGGAACAGTTGATCCTGGCTTATCTGCTATTATTCCTAAACCATCAGATCGTTCTCAAGATGCCGATGCACCCACAGCACCCTCTACTGTAGAAACAAACACCAAACTAGCTGAAGAAACACCCTTGTCAGACGCAGCCCTTGATTATGAACGACCCTCGATTGATGTGTTCAAGGCCATCTTTGAAAATTCTGACGATGAAGAAGATGAGGAAGATGAAGAGACACATCAAACAAACACCAGTACCAAAAGATCTTTTATGGATCAAACCAGATCAGCAAAAAAACTGCCTATGGAGGAGGAGGTGGAAGAAGATATGATTGGCCCTATTCTTCCACCCTCCGAGATACTTCCTCCACCCTTAGAAACCACACCATCAGAACCCTTTCGACCCATGTTCAACCGGGCCACTACTTATCAGACAGAGATCACACCTTCACCACGAGGAACACAGCAGCCCATGGTTCTTTCCGAGGAAATTATTGTACAGCCCTTTAAATCCCGTGCTCTGCAAGAAAGAAACAAGAGACGCCATATTGATGTCTCGGATGAGGAAGAGACACAGAACAGTGAGGATGAAAGAAGAGAAAGAAGAGAGAAGAAAAGTAGAAAAAAGCATAGGCATAGCCATAAACGCAGTCGTAGTCGTAGTCAGAGTGTAGAACGCTCCTCAAGAAAAGACAAGAAAAAGTCAAAAAAAGAAAGCAGCAGCAGCAGTCGTAGGCGAGATCATAAGCATAGCAGTAGCAAATCACGGCATACATTCAATGAAGAAGAGGCGGAATGGGTTGAGAAGGAGCCTGTGGTTATAAGTCATCGATCCCATACACATTCTAGTAGTGATCATAGATACACAGAGAATTCTCGAGAACACAGTTATCATCAGACAGACAATCGAAAAGATAAAGAGCACAGATCAAGAATGCGAGCAGCAGATATGTGGTAGAGGAGAATAGAGAAGACTGGGACTTTGTTGAGCCCATCTATATTTTACATTGATGAAAGGAGGAAACTGTACTGTATATTCAATAGATATTTTAATTCAACAGGTCTTTCTTTTTTTTTATCTATAAATAACAGGATTATTATATGACAAAGAGAAAGATGAATATATAGTCTATTTTACATATACACTTCTATTCTTTGCATAAGTTGGATATGTGGATATTTTTAATAGTAATAAATCAAATGTATCAAACTATACACATGAATTGAGTCTATTTATTAAGTCTGACTAATGATAGCATTAATGTGATAATACTAGGTATTTAAGATAGTCATAAGCTGATAAGAAACAACTTTATATATTCAAATTTAGAGTAGTCTTCTTGATCTATATACTATGCTTTAAAGTGTAAAGGAATTGTTTCCCTTTAGTCTATTAATTTGAATCATCAGCTCACATATCAAAGTATCACTGTTTGGTTCATACTTTAATTCTTATGTTTGTCAATAAAGACAGATTTGAAAACAATTTCTTTATAGAGAAGGCTTTAATTTCTTCATCATCCTAAACTTGGTTCTTACATTCCTTGTGGCTCCAGGAGTCTTATCCTCCCTTATTCTTGAAGAGAATAGGCAAACAGTCAATTGAAGAATACTATTGTGTATGCTTTTATTAACATCATTTTTACGAATCCCATATGTCTTTCTATTGCTGGGAGTATGCTCGGTGGCAGTTGCTTGTTAATTAGTGGCTACTTTCTCGGTAGTGTTTGTTTATCTAGTAGTGGTTGATTTCTTGGTAGATAAAGTTGGCATAAGATAATACAACTGGTAGGTAATGAGAAAAATAAACAAAGAAACTATGGTTTGGATAAAATTGTATTTGGAAGATAAAAATATTGCGGGAACTTAAATGGAACCTATTCCTTGTACTTTCCAACCCATGGTGTTCTTATTTATTCCTATACTATACTTTGGTGTAAAGCTATAGCCATATCAAATAATGGTACAAGAATAAAGAGGAACGCTATGAGTAAGAAATTAAAAAGAGTATTATTATTATTAGTTCAAATACTAAACTGATTTTCTGATATTTAAAAGAGATTCAACAACTTGCCACTATGCTATTTAATGCTAATCTACATTTTATTTGATAGATAGTGTTGGTTGTAGTTAAACTTGAATCTATTCTATTGGAATAAGTCTTCCAACACCTAATAAAGATATAAATATATTCCTATTTTTTTTTCTTATTGCAATGTTTGTATCAAGGAAGAAATAGTTTCATTGTTGTAATATGTAGATTTAAATGTTTAGTTTCTTGGGGAGCAGTAAAGAAGAGCATAAAATAGCACTATTATCACTGAAGATATGTTTTCTTTTACATGTAATTCATGTAAAAGTAATACAAAAAATAACTATGTAGAAAGTGGTAAATATACTAGATAACTTTTATCAGACTATGGTCTTGAAATAAAGAACTAAGTTAGTGGTATAAGTGATCAATACTAAATGTTAATATTTAAAATAGACTTTCTTATAGTATAGATCATTTTGCAGTTTCAATAAAAACTGAACACATGTTGACTTGTTTTGAGATGATTATTAATAGTTTCTATATTCATAATAAATGAATATTAGACAAATCAACCATCTACTCTTGATAATACAGTAATGCTGCTTTCTGTTGCATTATAAGTACGCCACTAAGCCAGTCTACATGGATTCCAGATGAGAGCAAATTACAGATATATATTAATGCATGTAGACATTTCACTTTCTTTGCGCCACACCTACTTACCCAATAGGATAGATGTGCATTTCTATCAGGATTCATAGAGAGTATATGTTTTTAAACTGTAATGAATAGAACTCCCGATACCCAAGCTATTTTATACATGGACTTATTCTAGCTCTCGATTGAAACTCTTGAAGTAGTAGAATTTCTAAGAACTCTCTTTAGGGTGCTTAGCAAATAATAAAGGACTGTAAACCTAATCTTCATCGGTGTTTAGGACGGCCCGTTCTCTGAAAATGGCTATTTTCAATACTTGTCTGGAGAGATTGCCTACAGTGGTTGGTGCCTTTGTGATTTATTGGTGTAGTTTCTCTCAGCTCATTCTGTTTGTTGTTGACAAAACATCCAAGAATAAGTGATATGGGTAATCTATGTCCATACTTTTTAAAGGCAATGACAGGCTCTAACCTCTCTATAAAAATGAGAAAAGGTGCTTAGCTAATCGTTCATCTGTGTTAGGCTATACGCCTCCCTTTATTATAATAATAGAAAGAATCCCATTCTAGGGTTACAGATATCAAACACTGTATTAAATAAAATGATACTATTTTCTTTTTCTTTATTTTTTTTGCATAAAAGATGTGTTTTATTCCTAAAAGACAGGCCTCTAATGCTATGGCTATATTTATCCTGTTAATAAGCATAATAGCCTCTCCAACATTTATCTTTTTATATACAACACGCAGCAATGTTCTATGTGAGAAATATTCATAATGTACTCCAATGCCACATCCTATGTTTAGAATGTTCGTTCCTGAGAAGAGCGTTTGGTTTATTTTATTATACAGTCTTCTATAAGATGAAGACAGATGATCTATCTTATAAAACTTTCAAGAGATAGAAAGAGAAAGACATGCATGATGAATGAGAAATGCTATTCTATTATCAAACCAATATAATTGGTAAAGTATGTATCCTGCAATAACAATGTATAGGGTTGAAATAATAATAATAAATAACCAAACGCTGAAGAAATATCACAAGTCAGAATTGAGCGCAGGCTGCCTGCACTTTATTCAACCTGACATGGTAAAGAAGATGGGGCAGAAAGAGAGAAGAAGAAGCTATTTTTCATGTTATAGCTATTCATACTGAATACCTGTCATCCACACAGGAAGTTTATACTTTAACTCTGTGTTCAGATTTGTATGTTTCTGAACAAATTTTACCACCTTACTGTTTCTGTACCTCAAATTGGCCACGTCAAACTGTACTCTGTTTTAGGTTGTATATTCTTATTCAACAAGAGTCATCGGTTCACCACTGATTCTTTCTACCCGTCTTTCATAGACTCTCCTTTTTGTTTTTTGTTTGTTTTTTTTCCTGAATCCGTACTAAAGAGCACGTTTCTCTGTCTCTGTCTCTGTCTCTGTATCTGTCTTTTTTCCCCTCTTTTCCCCTTTTCTTTTTGTCTGAGATGTAACTTAACTTTCATTCTATTTCTTTCTTTTTTCTTTTCTTTTAGGAGAAATAGACTCTTGATCACTCATTTGGAATTATAAATATTATCTTCCCGGAATATTGAATCATTATTAAAGAGTAGAATCCAAGAGAAGAGGGGATATCTATCGTCCTGGTTGGACTTTGTAATGGCATTGGAATAACGTATAGCTTGATTTATTCGATTTGGCAATGACGGATTTCTCCCCACATTTGACTGTTTCTGAAATCCAGAAGCCTGTCTTTGAATCGTATAGAATTGCATCACTCCTTTGCTATCTATTAATATTAAAGTACAAATTGACTAGTATTATATCCTCATATCCGAATCAACTGAGATCATACAAGTTGTCATGTGAGCAGTTGTCTGTAGGGTTGTGTTTTCATGTTTAAAAAAAAAAGTTGAAACACTATAGAAAATGGCCGATAGTTTTAAAATAAGCAAGCCTTCAAAAGTCTTTATCTATTTGCTTTTCCGCTACTATTATAGGTAGGAAGCACCAAGACACGGATAGTGACCTATGTCTAATGGGCTCAAAGGAAACAGTGTGACTCTCTTTTCTTACCTTCTTCTTCGGCATCAAAAGGTCGGTAGTCAACAAGGGAGCGAATAAAATAAGTAAAAGGTGTAGGTGATGTAAGACAGAATAAGAGGGAAAAAATCCTTCTCTGCTATGTAGGTAACAACTCTTCTAATCTATAGATTCTATTTTATAGTCGTTTGTTAGACATTTCCTATTGTAGTTGAGGTAATAGGGAAGGAGGTTATTTATGCACTATGGAGAGCAATTAACTGTATTTGGCCAATCAATAGTCTTTATGGAGGTGGTGTTGCACAATACACAAATAGTGACTGTGTACAGTCATGGTAAAGTGACAATACGGGGGCACTGAGAAGAGAGATGTATCTGAGAAAGTGAAAAGAAAGAACAAGAGCAGGAAGAGAGAGAGAGAGAGTAGAAGCAGTGAGAAAGTGAGAAATCATACTATTACTTCTGACAAGAGCAGAGGACACTCCTTGTACTCCAAGAAGATTGATCTAGAACCCCACTCTTTTACTCCATTTTTAATTCCAATAACTGTTACAACCACTACTGCTGCTACTACCACCACTACTACTGCTGCTACTACCACTACCACTAATAGCAACACTACCACTAATAGCAACACTACCACTAATAGCAACACTACCACTAATAGCAACACTACCACTAATAGCAACACTACCACTACTGCTACTAATAATAGTTATTCTAGTAGCCCAGACTGTAATAGAAAATATATATATATATAAAAGTCCCAGGCTATCACCATGGAAACAAGCCATGGTGTTTTCAGTAATGATCAAAAGTTAAAATCGACAGGTTGTAGACCAGTGAGATTGAATTTCTACAATGATATTCACAAGGAAAAGAAAATAGAAAACATTCCGCTTTTGGGAATTGTCTCTACTGTGTGACCTGGATGTTGTTTTTATTTTGTCCTCTATGAAGGAGGGTCCCCATAAGCGACTTGATCTTTTATCTTTCTATTTTCTATCTTTCTGTATTTCTTTAGTTGCATTTCAATTGGCATTTAGTTGCTGTTAGTCTCCTTTTAATTTGACTGTTCCAAGGAAGATAAAGAATAGCACTGTTCATAGAGAGTGCTGCTGTCTACATTAGTCATCTAAAGAATGAGACAGTAGAATTGATCTTTATTAATACAGCCTATAGTACATTACAGTATAGATTACACCAAGTTATATACACAGCAGTATTGTTTAGAGTCTACTATAATACGCTCTAGTACTATTCGATAGCCTAAGCATAGATTATTTCCTACTTATTTCTCTGCTTTAATTTTCCTTTTTTTTCCTTTCTTTTTTCTATCGTAGTATAAATATTCAACTCATAAGCTCAGATTTGTTAGTGTAAAAAATAAAGGTACAAATTCCCTTAATCATATTTCCTTCTTATTTCTGCAGCTGTATTTTATTTACTTTATCTTCTTCTTTCTATTAGTCCAACTACTCTACATTTCTCTAGGCATGGATGCAACTGCCTGTAGAAAACTTGGGAATGCTTATACAGTCTGCGTCCCTTCCTATGTGGATACTTGGGAGAATGGAACAGCCCACAACTTTATCTGGAACTATGAGTAAGTGCAGATAAGCTACAAGAGAACAGGAGTATGCTTTTGGAGTACTGACCTTTATTATTATTACTTCTACTTAACAGACAACCTTTCTATGTCTCTTCTGTAAGTAATTTATAGACTACACCTGTAGGCAGCCTATTGAAATGAAAGCATAAACCCCCTTTTCCGGTATTATATTTATAGCCAACAATATCCCTCTACCTGTACTATAAACAAAACTTTGCCTACAATCTTATCAAAAATTGGACAGACATGAGTACTTCGTCAGGCGAATTGGATGTTGTAGTTGACGACACGTGGTTCCCGATGACACTTCCTGCTGGTTCAGGAAATCAAACATTGACCCTTTTCGGATTTTTTTTACCCTCCAACCTAAACGCAACTTATGAACTCACAAGTACCACCAGCTCCTATCCACGACCCTTCAATTTCACAGTGCTCCGTAAGTATAGAAGAATGGAGACAAACAGCATAAGATAGCAAAAGTAATAAGACTGTGTCTTGAGTGTCCACTTTCTCCATGTATTTATACATGTAAATGTATGTCTATTAATATGTATGTCTATTAATATGTATATATATTAATATGTATATATATTAATATGTATATTTATTTTTATAATTACATTTATATTTATTTATATAAATGTATATACATTTACATTTATATATTTATATTTACACTTGTATTAATATTTATACCTACTGATACTGACATCCTGATGCTTATTTCTAGGCAGTTCATTAGAACCAACCAATCAGACTACCACACTATTACCACCACTGTCCAATGCATCCGATAATGCCGCCTCTTATTCTCCCCACACTAGCAGTGGCCTGCCTGCATGGGCTGTTGCCGTCATCACTATCTCATGCATAGTCTTTATTGCTGCAGTAGCCATCATTGTCTATGCTTTTCTTGCTATACGCCGTCGCCGTCAGCGGTCCAACAAACTCTCGCCTTGCATTCTACCCAGTCAAGCAAGAGGCAGATCTCCTGTATCCGTCAAGCCCAGCCAAACCACACAGAAAGTGGACTATGAAAAACTAGGTATGAAGCAGGGCTTTGACCTTGACTCTATTCACTCTACCACACCTATTATGGTAGACACAGGAAAGCTAGTCACCAGTATGCTGGCCCCCTCTCCCACAGAAGCGGCCTCCTCCATTAACACAGCCACCTCTTCTCGTCCTACTGATACAGTGAGCAACACCACTGTCGCTGTTTTGGGCTCTCAACATCCTAATTCAAGTGCCTACACCCTCACTCCACCCCGCTTGTCCAATATCAACCCTGTACTCTCTTCCACAGATGCAACTCTGCTTGCCGATAACTTCCGCAATGCACTCTACAGACCTGTAGAATGGCCGATGGGGATGGAAGGCGAAGATGAAGAAGAGAACAGACGCAGATTAGGAGAACAGCTACTCCAGCGACAATTGGCGGAAGATGGTGCTTCCGTTAAGCATATGGAACGAAGACCGACAAGGATAAAGACCATTGCTGGAAGAGAAAGCAAGGCAGTCTTGGAATACTCACCCGAAAAGCGTTATTAACTTAGAAAAAAGAAAAAAAAAGAAAGAAATATAGATAACAGTAAAATAATAATAATAAGCGCTCAATAGAAAGAAAGAAAAAAAAAAAGAAAGTCATGTCCTTTAGCCATCAACTCAACTCAACCATCCACCCGTCCACCCGTCCACCCATCCACCACAGCAATTTACTTAGGCATTTTCCAATTGTATTATTATCCATCATTTTGTTACTATGCAATTTATTATTAATACCCCACCTTCTGACTCTGGGATGATGTTCTACTGTCTCTTTTTATTACTCTTGTCATCTCTTTCTCTGCTCTGTGATTGGCTGTTCTGCATAGCAACAGAGACAGAGAAAGTAAGAAATAATAATAGTATCCTTACTGTGTTTCGACACTAGAGGATCATCTCTTTCCTGCAAGGACTGTTTACTCTATAAAAGGAAACTAGTGCCTTATTTGTACATCCTTACTGGATCCCTCCTTTACTCTTTACGTCACCCTATGAGTTATCAGCACAAAGAGCAAGAGCAGGAAGAAGAACCACCAAGCTATGACCATGCACTCCAAGCAGGTCTTTCTCCTGAAAATGCTGTCTGTCAGTATGGGAAGTTCCAGGATGCCTCGTATGATTCATTTGCCCGAGGAGAGGAGTTTATCCAGGCATTGAAGCATCGCATCGACTCATTCCCAAAGACACTTGCTGAACAAATAGCCTCCAAGGGACTCGTTCATGTTCTCAGCATGGACGCCAATGCTCAAACCAACATTCTATTTCGACACCCCAGGGCCACACCTGCATCGCCTGCTCTGACAGTAACGGGGCAAGACGTCTCTTTCTGGCCCCATCGTCCGAGACCCTTTGTAGGAGAAGACTGGGATGTTACCTGCCAAGCAACCCACCCGTTCCTCTCACTGACAGAGTGTGGGGGGCCCTCCCTACCCTCTGTACACTACTTTGAAGTGACAGTGTTGGCGTGTGGGCCTGAGGTGGTGTTGGCAGTAGGGCTCACCACCCAACCCTATCCTTTGTTCCGGTTGCCAGGTTGGAACCGGTACTCTGTAGGCTATCACAGTGACGATGGCCACAAGTTCTGTGATGATGCAACAGGAGGACAGGCCTATGGACCTCATTGGGGACAGGGGGACACTGTAGGGTGTGGGTTTGAGCCAGAACAGGGGAATGTCTTTTATACACTCAATGGCCATAGAATAGATGATGCCTATAGGGGGCTGGAGAAGCACTTTTATTTTGCCAGTCTAGGTGCGGATGGACCCGCCACTGTGCGGATGAACTTTGGCCAGACGCCATTCCTGTACGCTATAGGAGATGTTTGGGCTGGTACAAAAGTTTAAGCAGCCTTTTTTCCTTTTTCCTTTTTCCTTTTTCTTTCTTCTCCTTTTATCTGATAAAAGTGTTAGTCATGCAGTGTTAAGAGAGGGAAATGACTGGAGAGTATAGCAGAGTGGCTGGTTTCTTCTCTTCTGCTTGTGGTTTAGCCCTATTCACCTATGGATCAGTATAAAATGACAGTAAAGGTGTTGATGGAAGGAGGCAGTATAAATATTTATTATTTCATTGTGATTCTGTGATTCTGTTGTCTTTAACAAATAGGCTTCTCTTTATACACACCAGGAGGTCTTTAGGATATAAAAGGAAATAGTCGAAATACAATTGTTTAGAAATGATATAAATTTGAAAAGGAGCAAAAAAAGTGAAATATATTCATGTTAGTTCTTAAATAAAGATTATTATGTAGATTTACCTGTAAATATCTGAATCCCAGAGGAAACCACTTTCGATGTGGCGATATATAATATGAATGCATCAAAGAGTATCTATGCTTCTCGACAGAAAGGAACTGGTCGGTGGCGACCATTCAAAGCCTCTTCTGAAATTGTATAGATATTCTTTGATGCATTCACATCTCTGTTCCAAACAATTCCGCAACTTTGGCAAGCGTGGATACTGTTGAAATTTACTAATATTTCGGTGAGGCTATGTGTGCTACAAGTGTGGCAGATCTTGAGAACAAAAGAAGAAAAGAAAATAACTGTTAGAAGAGCTTTTCATATTGAGTGAGAGGTCAATCATGTTCATCTTTGATGTTCGGAACTTATCAACATCAACTACAAGAAGATCTCCATCCTTTTGTCTCTTTTTTCAATGATTGATATAAATTTTTTGTCAAACTAACACGATGACCTTTAAACTTGACAGCATCTTTTACCTTTATTCCTGTCATAAGCAACGACTGGCAGATTGGTAGGATCATACTCCAATCTTTTTAGGTGCTAATACTCCTTTTCACTAATAAAATAATAGTAAAAATAGTTAGTTCGAGATGTATTAATGTACTCTCTATGTATGTCGTATTACCCTTGCACTGGCACCTACTTCCTGCCTTTGTCTTTGTAACGGATTCACTGGGTTTATTAAAATAAAAGAATATAAAATAGAAACTGACTAACATGTCAGACATAATAAACATACACAAACACTCACCAGATCACAACTGTTGGTTTATATGCCAGACAAAGGCAAACAAGTTAAAGAGGGTAGAAGTTATGAAAAACAACAGACAGTGCAATTAGCAGGTATTAATATCCAAGCAGAAGAGAACAAGACGAATTTTCACAACTCATTTGCTTAATCAGAACTACCAAAGTAATGCAGACTACAACAACATTTAAAAAAAGAAATAGAATTGCTTAAAAAACAGTTGCCTAGTTACCCGTTGTGATCAAATCGTGTGTTGTGTTCCTGTTCATGTACCCTCTTTGGTTTCCCTAGACTAGCCTTTTTACTAATACTCCATTTCGTTGTCCCTGCTAAAGACCAAACTACTACAAATTCATCTCTTTAGTCGTCTTGTTGATAACTGCAGTGCCCTTTATTACAGAATAAAGGATATATTTTTACAAAGTTAAATAGTATATATCTTGAGGCTACTTATATACATATCTTTTTAAGCTATAAGAATCAAAGTTATACGGTAATAACATCTCAGTAAGTTCAGAGATGGATTCCTTCTTCTTGTCCTATGTATGTTTCAAGGGAAGAGAGAAACCTTTTTTCTTCTTTTACAATAAAATCACTTTCTGGAATTCTATGGACTTGAAATACATGATCAAGAGTATACACACTATAGGACAGGACAGTTACCCTTCCCAGTCTTCTTGAATGTTCTATAAAAGCCATAGCTATTGCTTGAGAACAGCAAATTAGACAAATTCATAGTAAAAAAAAAGAAATATATGAACAATAAAGTCACACTATTTCTTTGGTTGGTCAATGTATTTGAAAAGAACATTTTCACTGTCTGTCTGTCTTGGCATTGACTATGGACTGTGTAATTAAACACTGAAAGTTGGATAAAAGGAAGAAGCAAACCTGACATTACAACTCAATCACTGAATTTATTGTTTAACATGTGCTATCCTTAAGCCCACAGTATAACAATCAAGTACTCCTCAATATGAGCATAACTGAGCAAGGTAATGTGCCATTATTAACAAAGAGAAACAATAGAAGGAAGTGATAGACACTACCAAGGACTATTCTTGAGATAAAAAGGTAAGCAGCGTCTTCATCTGGGCTTGAGCTCATTGTATTCCACAAGACACTCATTGTATTGTTATTAGGCAAGTAAAGACTCCTTTCAAGTCAGTCTTAGGTGGTCTTCTATACTATCTAGAGTCTCTAGGGTATACTCCTGAACATAGTTATCTATCTCCCAAGAATAAAGCACAAGGCCTTTAGGTTGTGGGTTCTATTGCTATGAAGGAATACGCCTAGAGCAGCAGTAGCTATAGTAATAGTATGTTATTAGCTACAGTATTACAATAAACAATTTTATTCATAAACAATATATTTTATTGATAATACAATTTGATATTGAGGTATCCACAAAAGGAAAGAAAGATTTAGATACTTGCAAACCTTTGATTTTAAACACAGCCCCATAAAAGGCAGAATATTTTTTTACGTAAAGGAGATAGCGTGTATCTGGTTAAAAGCCAGAAAATCTCCTGGTGTGTAGACTACCTCCCTCGTCAATACACCAGCCACCACAGAGATCATCGTTTTAAATAAACAAAGGGTTTGTATGGCATAAGTGTTTGAAGTGTGAAATGCAAATGCGAATCCACAGTCTATACTATGGAAACACCAAGTGGAATCCACAGACTGCACATCATTTCAATAGCAGCATTTGAAGGGGGGAAAAGGGGAGAAAGAGCCACACAGTCTATGAGTTTGAATTCTTAGAATCCTTAGACCAAGAGCGGGAAAATAAGCAAAGGGAAAAGGGGGATGTTTTCTAATTCCAAAAGAGATCCAAAGGACTCCTGAGGGAATGCTTTAGAAAGTGTCAAGAGAGCTTTGAAAAGGAAAACATGACTAGTGTGTCCCTGTTTCCATCTCCAATGACTCGATGAAAAAGTGGGTATGAACTCAATACACTCTTCATTGTTTTAGAGATGTAGAAGGGGTTCATTCTATCTATTACCACAGCAGTAAGAATAAGACAAAACAAGACAAGTGTTCATTGAACACACATTACTGTAGATAACCATGCTATTGATTGTGTAAATTGGTATATATTTTTGATAGAAAGGCATAGGCACTATAATAGCAAGATAATGAAAATAAAAATAAAAAGAGAGGTATTCAGGGCAATAAGTCAATGCCTATTGGGAATGCCTATTGGGAATGCCTACTGGGAATGAAGAAGGAGCTATAGGGTATTCTACAATAAAGCATTGAAACATTACAATAGACGAACATTGAAATAGAGAGAACAGGGAAATCTCTTCTTTTTTTAAAGGGTAAAAAAGACAGCCACCACTGGGACAGAAGCAACAAGCAGAGGGATATTCATAAAAACACCTGGAATGCCAGCAGAAGTGGGGGTTTGTGTAGGAATGCTGCCAACGACACTAGTAGCACTGCTGCCAACACCAGCAATAGCACTTGTAGCAGCAGAAACAACAGAGGCAATTGAAGAACCAATATTGTTGGCAGAAGCAGAAGTGGGTGGAGTAGGTGGAGTAGGTGCAGCAGGGCCACTTGAACTGTTGACTTGACGTTTAGCAGGTGCGGCCAAGATAGAGCTGGAAAGAGCAGAGGGAACAGCAGGAGTAGCAGAGGGAGCAGCAGATGAACCAGTGATATCAGCAGGAGTAGCAGCAGTGACAGCAGCAGAACTGACTGGAGAATTAGAAGCACTGACTGGAGAAGTAGAAGCACTGACTGGAGAAGCACTAGAACCATCCTCTGTAATATTCAAACCACCAATGTAGGCTGTCTGGCTGGGGTTTGATCCAACTGCAATAGAGTAGTTGGATCCACCTGTCACATTCTGAGGCAGTATCACCATAGCAGATCCCTTGGAGACATCTACATCCGTTGCCAATGTTATCACAACCTCAAGGGCATCAGGATCTCCACGCATGAGACGAATCATTAATGCATCCACAATGTTCTGGGGATTTTGCCAAGTAACATTGTGGGAAGAACCAATCCTCCATGAAGCACCAGGCAAGGGCTGGGTAATAACAACAGTACTTGTTGTGTTTGTTGTTGTTGTTGTTGTTGTGGTAGTGGTGGGTATTTCTTGAGCAAAGGCAAGGGCAGCAAGAGACAAAAGAGCAGTGATAAGAGATGTCTTCATAATGTATTTGAATAATGATCTCTTTTGTTAGAGAGATGCTTGGGTATTTATAATAAATCAAGATCAACCCATTTTCCTATTTCTTTCTTTTCTTTGCTTAATAGTTCTTAGTATAAACATTTGCCACTTTTTGGCTTAGTGTTATCTGTTTTAGCTATTCATAGTTCTGCCAAGAGATAGAACTGATCTACAGGTTTTTACAATATGAGTTATTGATGGCTATGATGTCAATCTGCAAAAGAAAAAAAGATGGTTTTACCCGGGTCACTGTTGAGATACAAGAGGAAAGAGTGTCCAGACAATGATCCCTCTTGTTATTAACAGCTACTATTAGAAGTAAGTGCTAGTGCAGGTGTTGGTGCTGGTGCTAGTGCTAGTGCTAATGATGGTACAAGCAATATTAGTATTGATACTTACTCATAGTATTAATACTATAAGTATCATGAATAACCCCTCAAATCCCTCAAACCCCTCAAATCCCTTCTTTTCATACCACCACCACCACCACCACTAATAATAATAATAATAATATGTATTGGACTAGCCATGTCTTTTGGTTTTTCTTTGATAATAAATCTGAGCCCCAACATGAGTTGATAAAGAATATGTTTGCCCTACAAAGACACCCTTTGAACAGTCAATGCACTTTCCCCAAGTTGCTATTGATATGTGAGTCATGCCTTGGCTTGTCTTTAGATCCCTATCTTATTTTGGCGTTGAATAAACATCTATCTGAACTATTACAAAATAGAGTATGCCACATGAAGATCTATCTGTTTGTATTTTTATCTTTCAATAAGAAAGGATCGTCCGGCAAGACTGGCTGCATTGATTACAAAACAGTCTGATAGGTATCTTTCTTAGTTATACCCACCAAATAGACTTTAAAAGTGTGGTGACTATTGTTTCTAATCCAATCTCTGTTATTTTCTACTATTCTTGGCAGTGTTTCTGCTACTCCTGGTAAAATGTCCATTGTCATTGTCATTGCCACTTCTATTTCTAGTCTTCTGCTTTTGTTCTAGTGCTTGCTCTAGCATCAATTCTATTCTTATAATGACGATCTATTATTGATGAAAACTTTATTTTAATAGACCCAGGAATCGGAGAAATATTCACCTAGAAGACTCTTTTTATTTTTCAGGCACAGGCATATCCTCTTTATGCAAAATAAATAAATAAAATAAAATAAAATAGAAAGGTGTGCCACAAGTAATACCTAGCTCAGTGAGAAATAATAATCAAACATTACAGAATCACATAATAGAATGCACAAAACCCATCCTAATTCTATTTCATTCTGCTTTATTTCATTCTATACCAAGACCCTCTCGTCAGTGGACTACGAATCCCAAGGGTGTGCTACTGTTTCAAAGGAGAGTAGCTCATTCTAGCTACTATGAATTCTATTATTACTATTATTTATTTATTTTGATTTCGTGATGAACACGTTCTCTCGCAAACAAGTGGCAGATTAAAACTATTCTATTTTGAATTTAAATTTCATTGTCAATAATTCGCAAATGATATAATATTTGATATATGAATGATAAATTACTGCTGATATGGAACATGTGCAAGGCTTTATCTATACATTTGCACATAATTGATAGAAGAAGAAAGGTGTTCTACCAATAAAAACAGTAATAAAGAGCAGTGTTCATCATATATGAAGTCCAAAGAATAGAAAGTGAGATGTAAGAATGAAACTATCTATATTTTTATTTTTATTTTTATTTTTATATACACATCACTACTGTGAAATCAATCCTCTTCCTTGGTATCAATCAACACACACTACTAGTTCATACGAGACTATTCCGTTTATTTGATGTGTATCCTATTACATCATGATACACAGTCTCCTATACACATAGAAGACCACTAAATAGAAAGGGTATCCTTCCACACCATATACTCGGCCTTTTCAGTATCTAGATTGCCACTCACAGGATCCACTGGCCATCCTGCAACCACTACCTTGGCCACTGTCTCCTCCCAGGTATAGACAAGCATCTTGAGAACATTTGACTTCTTCTGCACCAACTCATCAGGAAGATAAAAGTCATGCTGAGGTCCATCTCCATTGCCATAATAACGAGCAATCAATAGACCATTCAAATAGACATTGGCTGTCATGGCCCCCTCCAAATGAAGACGGAGAGGCACTTTCATTGTATCCGAGGCACTCTTGAGCCCATCATTGAATACACACTGTATCCACTGAACCCCCTTCTTTTCCACTTTGAAAGAATAGCCCTCTTCTTCATAGACATGAATAGACTGCCATGGACTGCTGCTCTTATCATCATTCTCATGACTGTGTTCATCAGGAAACCCAGTGGTATTGTAAGGCTGTTCAAGACGACGCACATCCACACCTGCAATCTTCCATTCTTCAGTAGGCTTCATCTGAGATCCTTGCACACTGGCATGAATAACACCACGTGGATTACGCACATCATTCATAATAAATGCCTGTCGACTCAAGCCAAAGCTGTCTACCACAACAATCACTTCATTCTCCAAATGACCTTGTCGATTCAGATAGGGCGAGATATCATAGGTCTTTTTCCCCAAAAACCACGGATCAGGTCCAATTTTGGCTCCTGCTGAGAACAGCTGATGGGAGTAGGTGGTGTGGCCTCCTATGATTTGGCCATTCACCAGTACAGTGGCTCTGTGGCGTACATTGAGACGAAGAGAAGCACGGGCATCAGAAGGTGTGTTGAAGTGAGTCTTGTACAGGACATGGCCACTGGTATAAAGGTAGTCCAAGGAATCCCATACAGGTTTTCCGTGGCGTGTCTGGAGTGGCTCCCAAGCAAAGGAATCCCAGTCTACAGACCGTGCCTTCCATGCACTGATGGGAATGTTCACTGGCAACGGGAATCTCTCATGAAGATGGTCATCAAATGACGTTGTGTACAAGAGAGAATCCAGTGCCTGCTTCATGCGACTGTCTTTGGGAGGCATAAAGGAGAGAAGATGGATCTTGCTTTGAGATCGTTGGTAGTGAATATTCAGTGTGTGGGACATGGTGTCATGGAAAAAGGTATCAGCACCCCATGCTACCAATCCTATTTTTCCTTGGAGTGTATAATCTGCATACAGAGTGCTGATGTCTTGGGCATCAAGACCAATGATATGCAGTTTTCCTTTGGCTGTTTCTAATAGAGTGTAGCCGGATTTCTTATTGAACTTGATAATGGAAATAGGGCCTTGTTGATGAACAGCCTCCACATGCATTGTGCCAGTGACTTCCATCTCCTGATGCTGGAAAGCCAATGCTCCTACAGCATTGGGCTGGAGGATCCATACCTCTTGGTGTGTTTGTGCATCTACCATTCTCAGGTAGATAGGAAGAGTGGATAACAATAAAACAAGTCCATTGTCAGCAGTGTAGTTGCTGAGACCTATGAAGGATGTCTTGTAAGGAAGGTGGATATCCAAAGAGAAGGAGTGAGGATATTGCATCGATACTTGAAAGGTAGAGCGATGCTTTCTATCAAAATTACGGAAGAAGTTGAATTCCACTGCCTGATCTGCATTCACAGCCACTCTCTGTGTATTCAATGTATGAGGAATAGACGTCTCGATGCTTGGTTTCATTGCACGCTCTGTCTGTGTAAAATAAGGCGAGAAGGAGTGGGCAAATAGGAGTGTTTCTCTCAAAGATCTTCCACGAGAAGACATCATACCAAACTCACGGATACAAGCTGAATAGTCGTAGGAAGTATAGACATCTCTGTAATAACAGAATAAGCCATCTATTCGTAGATACAGTGAGGGACATGAGTACTTACGGATCACCCAAAGCACCCCAATTGGTACCGCCATAGAACATATAAACATTGACCATAGTAATGCCCTGGGCAAGAGAAGATTCAACAATAAGTTTGGTGTATTGATCACCATAATAGTCATGAATATGATCATACGTATGAGACAGTTGGTAATGATTGAACCAACCACCCTGGAGTTCAGGAATAAACAAAGGAGACTAAAGCACATTCTAACGTTAGTTCTCAATCTGACAGGCGTAGAAATAGAACTCACTTCTTTAGCACCTCCTCCAAACCCACGCACTGTCTTTTCCAGCCCATCCATGGAGTTCTCGATGGTCTTTGGATTCCACTCACCCCATTCTGATAAAGAGTAATTTCCATCCACAAGCCAGCTCTTGGGAGAGCTACTAGGAGCAAATACTAATGTCCCGCCCTCATTAGCACTTCTTCCCTAGATATAACACACACACACACACACACTATGGACTTACCAACATATTTATCAAACCCATAGAGATCAATGCCAAAACGTGTAGAGGATCCTCCCCACGGATGCCCTGCATTTGGCACCCACCCACCCTCCTCAAACCCATCATTAGTGAAGAGTGGTACATTGGTGCCTGCATCGCGTGTAGCCTTGGCCAACACTCTCATCTGATCTCTCAGACCCACAGGTAGAATCTTAAGGGTCTCAAACAATTCATTATCAATCTGAACTGATAAAACACATCCACCCTCAGTGATTTGATGTTTAGCAATGATGGGAAGTAGATTATGCAGCCACTGCACTTCATAGGCAGCGAACAAAGGGTCGTATGTACGCCACAACATCATTCTATTATGGCGTATGTTCAAATGGCGTTTGGCGATTAGCCAAGAGGGATAGCCTCCTGCCTGTGTTTCTGCACAGATATAAGGGCCAGGTGCTGCTAATACATACAGTCCAATCTCCTCACACAGCTTGAGGAGATAGTCGACGTCTCTATTGCCGTCAAATAGGTAGACATTTTCATCGGGAGAATGGTATCCCCAATGAAAGTAGATACGAATTGTGTTGAGTCCTGCTGCACGGTACTGGCGCAGAAGAGCAGGCCACCGTTCCTTGTCAGGCACTCTCCAGTAGTGGAATTCACCCGAGAGGATCATGGTAGGTACGCCATGCACCTTGAGAGCATATGAGTTCCAGTCCAACACATGACCATAGGCACTTTTATTGTAAGCAACGTTCTGTGTGGTGATATCAAGGGTGCCGAATGTTCTCTGATGATAGAATAACAGCAGTCCACTCAGTGCAAGGGGAATAAGCGCAAACAGTGCATACATGCTGTCCATCAATAAATGAGAAAGGAAAAGAAAAGAAGAAAAAAAAAAAAGAACAGCTGCGTGACGTATTTATTAAGGAAGAGCAAGATCATCAAAACTCAGATTCTCTCCATTGGCTTTTGCCCGAAGAGAGACCAAATCGAGTAGATTCTCTCTCTCTGCATAGAGAGTCTTGTAGGCACTCTTGATGGTGACTTCTGATACACCTGCAACATGGGCAATGTCACGTGTGCTCTTGGGCTGTCGGTAGAGATAGGAGACAAGGTAGATACAAGCAGCAGCTACTGAAATAGGTGACTTGCCTGCCAATGTCCCCAACTCTTTGGCACGCTTGACAAGGTCAATGCCCGCCTTTTGCACATAATTGGTCAGTTGTAGGTTGGAGCAGAAACGAGACATCAAGTCTTCTGAGTTCATAATCGTAGTGGAGGTCTGTAGTTTGGACTGGAGTGACTTGTAACAGCGTCCAATCTCCTTCTTTGGCACTCGAGTCAAAGCACAAATCTCTCTAAATGTACGCCCCACCTTCTCCTGTCGACAGGCAATGAAGATGCAAGCAGCAATGATGGCGTCACTGGATTTGCCTCTCAGCAGCTTCTCATCTTCTACTCTTTTGTACAGCTGCTTGGTAGTATCGCTCACTAGCTTGGAGAGAGAGATCGAGTCACACATGGCACTGATCTCTTTGTAAGCCTGTACAAGGTTACGCTCTCCTTTGACAGCCGTGGCTCTTCCATGCACTTTATTCAAATCCTTGGCGGCTCCTGTTCCGCCGTCTCTTCTAGAGATCACCGTATCTAATTGGTTTCCATCCAACAGAGGATTGGCAGCAGCACCCACACGAGAAGGGTCCTACAGAGACATTAGCGGGTCCTTTTGCCTTGAAAAGGACATGAAGACCTACGTCGCCCTCATCATTAGCAAAGGTTCTCCATTCAGAACGAGTGTCGATGATGCGGTCCCCCAGAACAAGGCCACAGTCACCACAGACTAAATCTCCAGACGCAAACTCCTCTACTATCTGTGGTGGGGACACTCTGCAGTCAGGACAAACAAGCGTCACATTGAGGTTAGGCTGGAAGGTCTGACTGGTTTCCTTTTGTTGGGGCTCACGAAGAGGAAAGGGAATGACAGAGGCCATTAGAAAAGGAAACAAGGGAAAAGGGAAGGAAGGAAAATAGAAAAAGAGATAAGGGAGAAAAGAGGGAGGGGGACAAAGCAAAGCGTCGACATTTACAGTCACTTTATGACGTAGCATTTATTACAGATGAATGAAATGGGATGAATGAATGTAGGGATTTTTTTTTTTCTGTTTTTCTGTTTTTAATTGTAAGTATCATTTTTGAGGCCACCTTCAATATCAGCCACCACCATCTCAGTCACCAGTTCGTCGTAGGTGACTTTTCGCTTCCAACCCATCATTGTGTGGGCCTTGGTGGGATCACCCAAAAGAAGCTCTACCTCAGCAGGACGGAAGTATTTAGGGTCAATGCGCACACGCACCTTGCCAGTGTCGGCGTCCTTGCCAATTTCATTGACACCCTCACCCTCCCATACAATCTTACGGCCAGTGACTGCGAATGCCTTTTCTACATAGGATCGTACTGTGTGGGTTTCTCCAGTAGCAAGGACGAAATCCTCAGGCTCGTCCTGCTGCAACATGAGCCACATGCCTTCTACATAGTCACGGGCATGTCCCCAGTCACGCTTGGCGTCAATGTTGCCGAGGTAGAGACACTCCTGGCGTCCCAAGTGGATATCAGCCACAGCACGGGAGATCTTGCGGGTGACAAAGGTACGGCCACGACGAGGAGATTCGTGGTTGAAGAGAATACCGTTACAGGCGTACATGCCATAGGATTCACGATAGTTCACAACAATCCAGAAGCCATACAGCTTGGCGACACCATAGGGAGAGCGAGGGTAGAAGGGAGTTGTTTCTTTCTGGGGTGTTTCCACTACTTTGCCGTACAGTTCAGAGGTAGATGCTTGGTAGAAGCGTACTCTATCAGAGAGACCATTGGTACGAATGGCATCTAACAGACGTAGAGTACCAAGGGCATCTACATCACCAGTGTATTCTGACATATCAAAGGAGACCTTGACATGGGACTGAGCTGCCAAGTTGTAGACTTCTGTGGGCTGTACTTGGGAGATGATGTGGACGAGACATGTAGAATCTGTCATGTCACCGTAATGCAAGAAGAACTTGACGCCTAGACAGTGTAAGAGTGAGTTCCAAGATGCTCTTTCTCTCTCTCTCTTTCTCTCT
This sequence comes from Spinellus fusiger, assembly GCA_025094145.1. Taxonomy (NCBI): domain Eukaryota; kingdom Fungi; phylum Mucoromycota; class Mucoromycetes; order Mucorales; family Phycomycetaceae; genus Spinellus; species Spinellus fusiger. Next base: position 149,861 of record JALLLS010000073.1, on the reverse strand, counting down.
CTCTCTTTCTCTTTGTTTGTGTCTAAGCACGTTACCTTGCTCATGGCTATCTTTGTAAATGTGCTCAATGCGTCCTGTGTTGAATGATGAAGAACGACGGATAATACCATGCACTTCATATCCCTTCTTGAGAAGGAACTCTGTAAGATAGGAACCATCCTGTCCAGTGACACCTAACCACCCACCATCAGAAACAGTCATGACCTATTGACTTACCTGTAATAAGAGCCACTTTACGGGATCTGTACTCTTCTACACTCATTGTGTTGGAGCGAGAAATCTTGACATCGGCAAATACACTTTCAGACATTATGGCAGAGAGAGAGAGGAATAGAAGGCGATGTCTTTTTTGCCTTGGACATTTATTTATACTTGCGCCCTCTTCCTCCAGTAGCACACACTCATCTCACTACAGAAACAGACTCCGGTTCCCACTCTCCTCCAATCACAGGTATGTAGCCATCTCCATGCGGTGTTGGTGACTTGGTGATCCGCTCAAAGATCGTCCATTTTAGCCTATGTTTGGCATGGAATTCACCAATAATGTGTACAAATACAGTCGTCGCTCTTTCAACATTATTTGGTGGGCCACATGGAGTGGTTGCTAGGACAACGTCACTCCCACACAAAGAGCTATCTATAAGATCTACTTACCAATAGAAATGTAGTCGAGTGAGCAAGCCTGGGAAAGTAAGACAGTAGATGAGAAGAAAGATACTAAAGAGAGACAGTAAAGAGAGAGAGACAGTAAAGAGAGAGAGAGAAAGGATATGTACGCACAGACATATCTCTATGCTTAAAGATCCCGGTGTCTTTTTTTCTTCTCTCTTTTTCATAGATACAAGGAAAGAAAGAAAAAAAAACAGTGCTCCAAGAGCTCTAAAAAGGGCTCTATGGACTCTTTCTACTATTTTTCCTTTTCCTTTTCCTTTTCCTTTTCCTTTTCCTTTTCACGGACAGCAAGGAGAGTTCCGAGAATACTTTCTGACCTGTATCGGAGATTCTATGGATACTGTTGGTGGGAGTTGCACAGTGCATGGCGTTTCTTTTACTGTAAGTAGGTTGAGCGCCCTAGTTGGTGTATGTCTGGCGGTCACTCTTTCTTCTCTTCTTGTTCTCTTCTTGTTCTCTTTAGTATTGTTTATTACTTTATTAGGAAGGAAAGGTAGTGGACAAGAAGATAAAGAAATGAAAAGCTAAAGTATGTGCAGTTGAATAAGAGGCGTATTCTTTCTTTCTTTCTTTTGGCTGAAATAAATAGCCAATATCCTAGTGACTGTCATGGCACTTCTCATAAAGAATTATGTGCAAAGATGGAGTCTATTATTGACACGACTCACTGAAGCAGTAGCAGTGGCAATGGCTGGAGCAGTAGCAATAGCAGTGACTGTAATGACAAAGGGGCGCCCGTTCAATGGAAATATGGAATGGGTGGTACTAGCGCATTAAGGGTGTGAGGCCGGGTCAGACTATTGACTTGCCATGTCTTTAGGCCAGTGACACGCTTATATTAATGACACATGGTATATTTAGTTTCCGATGATTGGCTATTATTACTAGATAAGTTGTTATCACTGGGCAAGATGGAAGAGAAGAGCTCTTTTCTTCAAAGGTGTGATGTTGGTCGTCTGCATGATGATAAGCAAGACAACCTAGTGGTGCCATAAAGAATATCTTTGGGATTTCCTCCTATGGAAAGAGTAGCTCTCAGATCCAGACGTTTTCTTAATAGACACCAATGAAACCAGAATCCATGGACAGTGCATGCATAAGTTACTTTATGGCAACACCATGCGTAATTTAGAAGTGGTATGACTATGGGGGAGAGATCGTCTTTGAATTCCTCTTTCTCTTTCTCTTGCTTTTTATTGCTATTCCTATCTGGTTCATTTCCATAGTTACATATCTAACCCTACAGATAGACAGACACGTAACAACACACTTATAAATACTAATACAAATACTAATATAAATACTAATATAATTAAATGGACTCTTATGTCATGGAGGATAATAAAAGGGGCCCATCAAATGTTCATCTGTAAATATGTAAATTAGTTCATATGTTCTATACAACACAATATAGTACAATTGTAATACAGTGCAAGAAGACAGCCTCGACATTACCAATGGACAAAGACAATAAAAGCTGCTTATTAGGATAGAATTAAAGTGGTGTTACCTCAGTAGCATGGCTTGCTAACAAGGCAAATAAATAGAAAAGTGTACAACCGTCATGAGCAGGCAATAAGACAGACTCTAGACTCTGCAGGTCTGTTTTCTATGGCAGACATATTGCTTTAATATATCGGTGTTTATAAAGCAAAGTCTGTTATGAGGAAGATCTCATCTTCTTATCTATCTATGTCTATATATAAAGAGAGAAATAAAACTGCATTTACCACGACAGACTTATCAGCATGGAAATAGACTCTATGCTTGAAGTGTCTTATTATGTTGAATCCCCCTTTTTTCTTCTCTTCTTTTATTATAGAAGACGTGTTCTTCTCATAAGGATTTGCGCTATAAAACCCACCTCACATTTTAAACAAGAAAGACACGCTTTATCTTTTTTTTTATTACTATTGACGTGTATAGTTTATAATATACGCCCATGCATAGGAACAAATATGGAATATGGATAGCACACTGTCATTCACCACTATCTTCTCTTGAAACACAGTATCACAAGAGATCAGTCTGTATCGGTGAAGATGAGGTTGAATCTTCTGCTTCTCTCGTAGGAATTCAACCCACGCCCTTTATCTTTCTTCAAAGGTCCAGTGCTATTTGTTCTATTGTATTTTTGCTCTTTTCTTACTATGTAATGATTCAATGGCACTGTTCCTGTCTTCTTCTATGAAATTTATTCTTATTTCAATGAATTCCATATTTATTAGGAGTCTCTATAAGGATGAGAAAGATCAGAAATAGCCCAAATCACCCAAAATCAGGTCAAAATAAGACATAGAGATATGAGAGGAAGAGAACAAGGAAACCAGGTATCGTAGTTTCTAATGAAAGGAGCCACAAAGGGAGTACAAAGTCCTGTTGCTATCTATGTGCTAATGGGATACCGAAAGACTTTGTCGCCTACTGTCAGTGATAAGGATTCCTAATAGCTCTCGGATGTCATTCTACGTGTTTATTCTGGCTTCTATGTAAGATGAATAGAAAATAACTGTTTTTATCTCTACATTCTACTGCTCTTTATTCGCACATTTATCTTTATCTTTATAGTTATTATCACAGTCACTGGTGGTGTAGGAAGTATCTACGATGCTTGTGGGATCTCTCCTTGTTTGTTGGGCTTGGACACTGATTATAGTCAAAATAACATCACATCCACCTATTTCTATTTTAGAACCAAGCGTGAATAGACTCCACTCAAAGATAACACATATTCCATTGAGACTACAATACTATCATCCTAAGTCTCATTTAGATCTTCTTCTTTAGTGGAAATATGTTTCATAGATATATAAACAATAGGAACAAGATGATAAGAATCTTAGTCATAATGCAGAAAGAGCTTATTCCACACTACCCATACCTTTTCATAGAAGGGTGGATGAGTGACAAGCCTTTCTCTTGTTGTTTGTCCAAGATACACTATTTTCTGAAAGTATTCGCACAACCTCAGAAAAAAATTGCACACTTTTCTTTTCCACTTTTTGCATAGTTTATATTTTATAATTTGCACAATTCCATAAATATTTTTTGCACAAAGTGTGTGAAACTTATCAGAGGATTGTTACTTAGGCATGTTTCAAATTTCAAAGAAGAGTAACAACAAAATCTCTTAAGATCACTGATGAGAACATTGCTATATGCTTGAGTGATCCTCATATTTAACGTCTCACTTTCTAAAAGCTTTTCTCTTTTAAGCTTACTCTTCACAACAGACCAAAATTGTTCAATTAGATTAAGCTCAGAAGAGTAGGGTGGAAGGCATATACATCCATAGCCATAACTTACAATAGGTCTGCTAATTATTTTAATGAAAGTGTTATTTTTTTTTTAAAAAAAAATGATAAGGCACACTTTTTTCTGTCATAAAGCTTTAGCCTTTGTGGTGGCCTCAGGTTCTGACTGAGGCTTCTAAAGTGGTTTTAAGTCCAATTAGGTACTATAGTCTATAATATTTTGAAGATTCTTTATCTACATCCATCAAGATGAGCGCATTGCCCAATTTTTTGATAGCATTTTCCTGTCCATCTTCATAGTAAATTTGTAAGCTCATTGTTGAAGAAATAATATTTCGAAGTGTGCAATTTTGTTCTGAGGTTGTGTGAATAATTTCCGAAGATAGTGTACAGGGACTATAAAGAAATATCACAACTCTTGTTTTTGTGTTTTTCTATTTTCTAGCTGTTTTTGGAGTGTTTTGTGTTTTATAATATAGTAATTAGTTTTCCAAGTCCAATCCTACTTGCAGCTTGAAGACCAAGCGATTCTCTGTTGTCAAAACATGGGTAGGTTTGAAAGGATTGGCGTCGAAAATAAAGGCCCGGTGGTGTCCCTAGATAGCGAGCATAACACAGCTAAAGTGAGAGAGACCTTGCATGTGGTCCTGATGTGGTTCAGAAGAGAAGCCAGAAAGGTGTTGTGATCTGCAGTGGAAAAGTATAAAGGAAAAACCAAGTATATCAATGGATGGAGTGACTGACGATCATGCCAATCCGTGATCTGATACTATGCAAGTATGTGTGGCCAAGAGGGCAATGGTGCTCCACTCAAAAAGAAGTTTGATGCCAGAATATTAGTGCGAGCATTGAAGGTAGATGTATATGTCTTAGGATGAGTTTGTAGATGATCCATATGTGCCATGTCTGGCAAGAACACTACTGAATCATCAGCATAAGCTAGCAATTTGATGGGTGGTGGCTGTGGCACAGAATTAGGAAGAGAAGAGCAGATACCAGAAAGTTGGGTGTCGTGGAGCAGGCGACAAATTAGAGGCTCGAAAGCAAGATTGAACAAGATGGGTGACAATGGTTTCCCCTGACGCAAGCCTTTTAACTGTGGGAAAGGGTGAGATAAGTGTCCATTGACGTTGATCTGTATCATTGTAGATGTTGTATCCGGAGTCAATACAGAGACATGTCTAACAGAAGTAGCACTAATCAATTGCATATTACTGATAAATAAGATGGGTCATGTGTGTAGACTCAACTACAGGAAGCACATAAGTGTAACTATGACAATTGATTAGTATAAAAAGAGTTGTATATTCCACTAAATAAAAAGCAATCTATTCTTGGATAAAGTCCTGTCACTCATCAGTCTCTTTATTCTTCAGTTCAGACAAAACAGTCTCAGCTGCCAGATGCCTGCCAGTTGCCTGCCAGCTGCCTGCCAGTTGTCTGCCGGATGATAGCCAATCAGCATCCTAGCTGCCAGATGCTTGCCAGCGTTTTAACAAGGACCAGCATCATTGCTTTTTTCCCCCATTACCATAGATAATTATGTTGCATGACCTACATTAAAAAATAAATGAATAAAATTTACTCTTACCTGTTTCTGCTTATCTGATTTTTGTTACTGTCAGTGGTCATTATATGAGTTCTCTGTTTCGACATTTATATCCTTGATACTCAATATACCTGTTTACGTTTTCATAGGTGTGAATGGGTGCATTGTCCATAATAACAGAATGATCTTTCATATGTGGATACTTGTCTATTTCATCTAGAGTTATTTTTAACAAACTAAGGTAATGACCTGTCACAGTTCCTGAACTTATGTATTCTCTCATTTATAAACTCGATTATGGTGCTCTTCAATCTTTGCTAAACTGTTTCTTTTGATAGAATGAAAATCAGCTTTTTTTCCAACAAAAGGTTGCATTTGCTTGTCATAAAGTTATTAACAGTGTTGGGTGAAACTTTAAGATCATTGAGTCGTTTCAATAAATGCTCAGTCACTTCAGCAATAGTTGCAGAAGGATTAGCATCAATGAAGTTGATAACTGTCATTTTATGTTCTTCAGTCAAGATACATCTACGACCTACTTTTTTACAATCCTCAAAAATGCTATCAGGGCACATATTACACTGCTTTACCCATCGCTGTACTGTCCAAACGTGAATACCCAACTGCTTTGCTGCAACTGATTCACTCATACACTTTTCAGTCTTCAGATCAAAGAATATAGTTTTATCTTGGACAATATAACGCACATAGTCCCATTTTGTATTTGCTTCCTTCATACTGACATCTTCATCCTTTGGCTTTTCTATCAATATTGGGCAAGTAAGAGAAAATTCACTAGAGGCCACAGTTTTCAGGTACTCAGAATTAGCAGCAATTGTCTCAACAATAAATTTATTCTGATCAACAATAGAGTCCATGGGCTCAGAACCACCCTTCTCACCAACAACCTTTCCATGTCCATCTTCATATATAAAATAGTATACTCATGTTAAGTTGTAAAGGATTGAAAAACACAAACAAATAAAATAAAAACTCACTCTATCTATACTAATAAAAATTTTTTTTAATGCTAAGAATTACGACATAACCTCTAAACAAGCGATATGGCTTCCAAAGTGTCATCTTTGGCTTCAATCAAAGGGAAATCCTGGACAGCTCAAAGAGTAAATAAAGTCTGATCTTTATTGATGGGTATTTTTCACTTCTTTTGTAATTTTCTAATTGATACTATCTACTAATTCTAATAAAAATCCCCTCTTGCTAAGGTATCATCCCTTAGATATACGCCCTGCTAACTAACTCTTCTTCTATCGTGTGGTCCTCTTTTAGGTAGTCTGTGTTTCTATTGACGGGGATGATCGATATCTCTATCTATGGAAGGTGATTATTCAACAAAAGATACAACTTATATTTTTGAAAATATGGAATTGATTTTGATTGGCTATAACATTGCTTGTTGGAAGTGCTGTAGATTACCCTCAGTTGCAGTTCTTCCCCGCTTGATTCACCGTCTTCGTCGTGCCCATGCTAGAAGGAAAATTCTCTTAGCTGCTCTGCTAGTGAGATGTTGTCTTCCTCCCCTGACGGTTGATTCTGATGAACATAGACCAGGGATCTACGATCTTTGTCCAGTGGTGAGCTGCCTGAAATTAGGAAATATTCCTATTCACAAATTGAGCTCTCGCTCTTTCCGTCGCCTGGCTCTGCCTGCTCAAGCAGTTCCTTCCTTCAGCCATCCTCTCACAGCAATACAGTGGAAGGACTTCTGGCACTTTCAAATACAACACTCGGCGCGCAATGTGTGGTTTCGCCTACTTCATGGTAAACTACCTTGCCGCCAACGACTCCACTCTCTTGTTCCTGCAGTTTTTGCTTCCAGCTCTTGTCCCTTGTGCAACCACCCTGTTGAAGATCCTCTTCACTTCTTATTCCAATGCCCACCCAAGTGGCAGGTTTGGTTTGATGTCTGGTCGTCTCAATTTGGACATGCACCTACCTTCTTAACCATTTCCGATGCTCTTTTTGCATTATCTTTTCCATACGAAAATGCACATGAGTCTATGTACTCTTGCCAAATCATCAGTTCAATTTTACTAGCCATTTGGAGAGCCCATTTGAGACTTATTTTTGATGATGAGCCTTTTCTACCCCCTGTGGTAGCCCAACGTGCAGTCTCTTTGGTGACTACTCTGGCAGAAGAGCAAGAGCTAGACAGTTATCAGTAGTTGTTTTATTTTATTTTGTTTCCTTTTATTTTGTCCTTTATAGATATATCCTTTTCTCTCGCCCTCCTCCCTCCTTCTGATAGGTTGTGCGTGTAAATAAAATTGAAGTCAGTGACTCCCATACAAAAAAAAATAAAAATCAGTTGCAGTTCTTAAGTGTTTATTTATCTTTAGTGAGTGCAGATGATATTGATTAGTATTGGTTAGAAATGCTAAGAGATAGAAAGAGTTATTAAGATAAATAGAATTCTCTTATTTGTCTATAGTTAACAGATATGTTCTTTTGTATTTAGCAATGATAGGGGAAGTTCCAATAAGACTAGGCACCTTCTAGTCAACAGAACAAGTGTTTGAAGTGAATATTGATTCTATAAAATGAACTTATCTATCCATGAGTGCAGAATCAATGGACTGCACCCATTCATTTCTATCTAATAATACTACTGCTGTTATTATCATTGTTATTATCATTGTTATTATTACTGTTATTATTACTGTTATTATTGCTTCTATTGCTCTTCTCTTGCCATTGCTATTGAAGATCTCTTTGTGACCACTGCTGTCTTTCCCTCACGGACTTTCAAACAAATGCCCTGGTGTGTAAACAAAAGACAAGAGCCAACAAGGCCTTGCTTTATGAAAGCTGCTTGACTCTATTCTTCGTTTTTCTCTATGCCCATGCCTATGCTACGTGCTGGTTCCAGGCTGACGTCGGTTCTTCCAAGACACCTGAAATCATCTTCTGTTTTGGGTACGTATTCCCTTCCTTTACCCAATAAGCCTGTCTGGACCTGCCCACGCCCTGTAGCAACCTACACCACCCTTTCTGACGATGGCAGCACCAACAGAGTGACCAAATTCAGGCCCATCACTCTACCCACTCTAGGAGAAGTCCCCAAACTGTACAAGGAACTCTCCAAAGCCAAGTTGGCAGGCCTTGTCACCCTCACTACTATGTGTGGCTATGCTATGGCACCCGAAGCAGCCACCATCGCCAACTTACTCTACACGACCCTTGGCACTGCACTGTGTATCTCTTCTGCCAATGCAATTAATCAGTGGATAGAGATTCCTTACGACGCACAAATGCTGCGTACTCGTAACCGTGTCTTGGGCCGCCGCCAGCTTTCCTCTGTCCATGCCTTTGGGTTTGGCGTGGCCACTGGAACAGCAGGAGTGACTCTGCTAGCTACCATGGTGAATCCACTGACAGCTGCCCTCGGAGCGGCTAATATCCTCCTCTACACATCCATTTACACTCCCTTGAAGCGTGCTTCCATTGCCAATACATGGGCAGGTGCTGTTGTGGGGGCAATTCCTCCAATGATGGGATGGGCTGCTGTTACCAATGGCCTTGAGCCTGGTGCATGGGTTCTTGGTGCAATACTTTATGCTTGGCAGTTTCCCCACTTTAATGCCCTTGCTTGGAATCTCAGGGCAGACTATTCAAAGGCTGGCTATCGTATGATGTCTGTCACAGATCCAAAACTCAATGCCAGAGTGTCTTTGCGCTACAGTCTTGCCATGGTGCCTCTCTCTTTGTGTCTACCTTACCTTGGCATGACGTCTTGGCTGTTTGCTATAGACTCTACTGTGGTGAATGCAGGTCTTATCTGGGGAGCAGTGCAGTTCTGGCGTAACAGGTAAGTTCCTCTTTGTTGGTGTAGAATCTATCCCTCATTCTCTTATTTTCTTATTCTCTAATGCATCTGTGGGTATGGAATCACTAGTAACGAAAAGACAGGACGACAAGCATTCTTTGGTAGTATCCTTCATTTGCCTCTGTTATTGGCTTTGATGATGATCCACAAGACCAATAACACTGAGTCGTTTGAGGAAGAGATGGGAGGAGACTTAAAGGAGGGTTCTTAGTATTGCTGCTATTATACTATCTATGCACTGGACATACTTCTTTAATGATGCTTCTTCTTCCTCCTTACTGTATATTCTACACACTTTACTCTACTCTTTTTGTTATAAAAAATAGACATATCCGCATCCTCCATTCACTTTATATTTGTTTTATTCTTTATTCTTTATTCTTTATTCTTTATTATATTATATATATATATATACACACACATATATATATATATTATTTATTTATTTATTCCTTTCATAAGAAATGAAGACAGTCCATACACTATTTTAAACAGCCTTAAACTTATAACGGGCCCTGTCAAGTTCCCCAAAGTTGGCTTCTACCTGTCGCATCATTTGAACTGCAGAAAAGTCAAGGAGGAGAACAAGCAGAGGAATCGTCCAGAATCCAATCTCAAGCCATGCTGTTTTCTCCAAGAATGCCATGAGAGGACTAGTGAGCCCCAGACATCCAGTCACAATGACCGCAGCTGGAGGAGGAGCCCCAAGACCTCTGTGAGCAGAGATGGATGAGAAGAGTTCACGCAGAGACAGTCGACACGTGTTGAGAAGAGTGTAGATGGAGCTATAGAGGGATAGAATACTGCATGCCACTGCTAAATGAGGGAAAGAGATAATAGAGGGTTGGGGAATAGCAGTAGGAATGGGTATAATGGGAGCTCCTGAGGACAACGAGCCACTTGGACCCACCCAATATGCAACATAACTGGGAAAGTGGTTGATTAGGCAAACAAGAGTAGGTTGGAGCGCTCTTACATTGCAGACACTAAGAGAGCCACCAGTACCAGGCCTCTCTAATCATCTATCAGTAGCGTATTCTTATAGCGTGTTCTTATAGTGCATGTGTTATTGCTGTACCTGGATAAAGCGGTTGGACTTTTCATTTTGCAGCCAGAGCTCCTCCAGCAACTTCTCCTGTTCTAGTTATATATAAGAGTCACTCTTTGTCACCTCCATAGAAGAGGTCTCAAGGCACACAAATTACCTTGTTCATCAAGGAACTCGACGGTATCTTCTAGAGCAGTAGTGTCATCTGACTGGAAAGGCGTATGGGTGCGGTGATGGACTTGTTGCATGTCGACCTTGAAACAGTGTCAGTGTCTCCTCTTGTTTTCAGACATTGAAACCCAGTGCACTGTCACACTGGTACAGGCTTACAGGGTTATAGCTTAAAACGAGACAATCCCCATCATCAAGACAATATGAATTGTAGGGTGTAGGCAACTATAATATATAGAAACATAGAAAGAGAAGAAATACAAGAATATTCAACAGATTATCTTGTATTTTGGATACATACTGGATACATTTTGGATACATATTGAAATGGCAAAGTAAACACCACCTACATCACTCATACTTTTGTTGATTTATACTAGTAGAATGTCCAAACACACTCTGTTTATTTTGTATACAACACCAATACTTTGGTAGATAAGTGTGTATACCATCCCAAACTCAATCTATAACTCGTCTTACAACTTGTTTCTTTTTATTTTAGAGTAAATTACTATAAAGTTACATTGTCTATTCTATTTTATGGGGTCATTCTTATAAATCATTCCAATGAAGTGTAGGGCTTTATATGTAGTGATGTGCCCTGTTATTTATTTATTTATTTATGGGAGTGGGTGGGGTAATCTATTTGTAGTTGGGTTTATCTATTTTCCATGCTACAAATTCATCAAATAGAACAGGCCCTAGGAGCACTCCAGTGTGAATTTGGATTCCAAGACTCCATTCCAGGGAACTTACATGAGGAAGTATCATCATAAGATACAAGGTCCTTTGGTACATTTCGTACGAATTCAAACAAACTTGACCATTGATCTATCAAAATAAATCAGTCAATACACCGTCTTCTCTGCCTCCGGTATTACCTTTATTAATGACTTTGACAGGGCATTCTTTCTATCCACAGCACTGTCAGTGGTATTTCCTCTCTTGTGTAGGAATGTAAGGAGATAGTTACCTGCAAATACTCAATAAACTCAGGTACATGAGGATAAGTGTCTTGGAACATCAATTGCCACAGAGCTATAGCCATCTTTTATCCGACATATTGAGTCCACAGTACTCTTATATATATATATGGCTGTTTCCATCGCTTACATCCACATCCATGCTCTTTTGTCCGCTTGTTTTCGAGTAGCCAAAGCAAAACAAATAGACCTTCTTAAAGACTTCCTCAAATTCCATCTGCTTTTGGTATTCCGGAAGAAGTCTCTGCAATTTAGTAATAGAATCCACTCTAACAATGTCAATATCAACCCATAGTATGTGTCATACTGCTTACCCCAGTCTCTCCATTCCAACCATCCACTCTCCAAGGGTAAAATAGCCTATAACAAGCAAATGAGAGTTCTCCTTTTGTTGAATTTGTTCACTTTATCATGAGTGATTATTGCTATTGTTGTAATTACCCATTTTACTTGCACCCAGATGCCAACCGATAACAATAGGCATGATCTAATCGACACCTACTGTCAGATATCAAGGGAAGGTATCTTTTATATATATCAATATATCTTACACTCTCTAATGGTACATCCAAGTCATTAAAGAATTGTTGACTGCCTTGAGGTGTAATCATCTCAGGATCATCTTCATCTTTGTATTGATTGAACCATGCCTCTGCTTTGGTGGGATTGAATCCAATTTCTTCCTAATAAAATATGCTTGTACAATCAGGCTTTTGTTATAGGTGGGTTTGCATTATGATCTGCCGTCTAATTTCTCTGTCTTTTTTCTTCTCTCTTTCGGAACAGAATTGAAAATATTCTTTTCTTACCACTGATGATTTTCTATAGTGTCACACGTTAATAATGAACAACCTTCTCTGCCTCTGTCTCCAAGAAGACGATCATTGACTGTGGACTGAGCTTACTTTAATTTGTTAAGGAGATCGGTTTGTCGAGTGGCAGGTTTCTTGGAGGAAACACGTGGTTTTTTAATAGTGGAGGCCTTTCCTTTTGAGCCTTGTTCTTTTGCTGTCTCGGCATCTTTTAATTTTCGCTTAGGTGGCATAGTAGTACACCAACTAATAAAAATGTCAACAAGGGATATTAAAGGGAGAAAAGAAAGAGAAAGGTCTGAATAAACCAGTGTGCTTATAGAAATAAATAGGCACTTGAAAGGGTAAGTTTAGACTACTACACAGTCACACTTTCCATTTCATACCGCATAAAGTAGAGGGGTTGTATAGGCTCTGAGGACAAGAACAGGGCAAAGGTATTCTACAGGGCAAACGGTGGCAAGGAAAGAGGGCTGCTGAGAAAAATAAATCCAATAAAAAAAGAAGAAGGGAGAGTCAATTGAATTTGGTAATAGTTAAATAAGTGTTTTTATTATTATTATAGGACACATTGTTCAATAGCAACATATGCCTCTTTATAAAGATATCTCTGTGGAGTCTGTTTAGAATACATGCATTATATTCACCAAGAGATACATACATACATACATACATAGACAGCCTAGAGTATATTGAAAATCACAATTCAATGTTATAGAATCCAGTGTAGATTATTGCTTCAACTGTCAATCTACTCTCTCTTGGGCTATAGTTCGTTAAGGGGTAGTGATAAGTAGCATGACTCTTAAGCAGCAGTAACATGAATAAACCAAGGGCAGAGATTACGATCGAGTGTTTTTTAAAATTCCGGGGTATTTTGTAACTAAGAAAATCATATACACTACTTGTTTCCTATCGCTCTTCTTCTATAATATCAGTATCTTTCAACACAATGAACCTACTCTTTAAAAGCCATGAGATTCAAATAGAATATCCTATCTTTGAGACCCTTTTTGATTTTCATTAGAGAATAGAGAATAGAGAATAGAGAAGAGTACAAGCATAACTGAGATATTTTGAATACTCGACATGTCCTACCTCTTCTCTGGACAATCTGTTGAAACATCTATAGACAAACGACTTATAGAATTTCTCCTGAGAGAAATGGCTGTGAGAGAGATTGGGTAAAACTTATTGAGTACTCTTAGCTGTAGGATTAACGAGTGAATGTACATAATAAGAGACAGTACCATCCCCAATATATGCATGACTCTTGAGAAAGGTGTATCTAATGAAGTTATCCATCTATCTCTTATCAGTAGGATCTATAGCCAAATGGGTATATCTGGACCTACTTCAAGAAGGTGATGAAGAAAGATGAGATTATCTACACTGTTAAGCAGCAGTTGAAGAGGGCCCTGATATTGTAGTTGGATATAACATCTTGAGAAGTGACAGCCGCCCTCACCGCTATCATGAGATGGAAACATCAGTCTATGGCAGATGTTAAATAAGGCTACAGTAGTAACTAGTAAAGCCTATTTTTTGTTATAAATACGCCTTTCTTTGTATAGTAAAAATAAAAATAAAAATAAAAATAAAAATAAAAACCCTATCTAATCAGTGCATAAAATGATAACACTGCCAATAAAAGTAGGAAACTAGAAAAGCTTATCTATAAAGAGAGCTACTTTAATGTTTTGCCTTGATAAGATTATCACAAGACACATCACAGCTATTCTTTACACTGTTCTATTGTTGTCATAGTAGCATTGATCAAAGGGGTTGATGGAAACACATCCCCCACCATTTCTCATTAAAAATATGCAAGTAACACACAAATGATCTGGTTTCTACTGCTGTGTTAAGTGGAGGATCTGACACATCTTGCAGTTATGTTTTGAGAATCAAGGAAAATAAGAAAGAAGATTCAGACAATACTGTAATAAAGCCTCATTACAGATGTAGTCTCGGGCTTTTAGAGAGGAGTATGCCCAAATAATAATAAGAATCATGTCCGATGGCTCATCCCAATAAAAAGAAAAGGAGTGAACAGAATACATAGTACATGTATCTCAAGCAGCTGAAAGGGGGCAGGTATGGGCCCTATCAAAGTTATTCTAAGCTATTCTTCAGGCATTATGCAAACACATCTACGCACTGTTGTGAAGAGTGCAGTTGTTTCTGTTGGTGTAAATAACAAATATTCAGATGTCTGATCCATAGGAATCCTAGTAGCTGATATCAGTTGTATCACTGGATATCAATTCTATTACCAAATGTCTTGGTGAACAATAAAACCTATCTCTGTCATCCAGTGCTTAACATATCCCATCAACTCAAAATATAGATATCCTACACTGGTATACATATAAAAGGAACACCACAGATCAAAGGCCCTTTTCTCTGGTTTGATCTTCAAAAGGACACTCTTTTCCTATTGAATACTCTCTTTGCTGTATCAACAACGCATATTTTCAAGGGTGTTCTTTTATATTTTCTTATTTATATTTATGGTTTTAAAGAGAGCAAATCAATCCAATAAGAAATGCCATCCACTGATGACAATCTATGCCATTCTTTCCTTGGGATGACCTATTGTTGAAATCTCTTTTCTTGTTTATTCAGGCCTAATCCTCAGCTATTATTTCCTTTTCTCTTTCCCTTGGTTACAAAGGAAAGGAATAGCCAAACTCACAGATACTGTCAATATCGGAGTTTCATAGATTACCACGTTTTCCCTTTTATAGTGATAAATTGGATGGACTCCTCTCTTTCCTCATCTTGCTGGGTTCCTGTTCTCGATTCTTTTCAGCGCTTTCTCTTCTTTTCTCTTCTTCTTTCTTCTCTCTCTTCTCTCTTCCTCTCTCTTCTCTAGTGTCGATACAGCTTTAAATTAGATTCATCAAGAGCATTGACACTAGAAAACAAAACTTCATTATGGATGACGAGGCTATTGAATATTACTTTGATAATATCGAGAGCTTTTATTCTGGTACATTGGTTACTCTCTTAGTTTCTATGGTATTCACTCAAGCCTTTCCTATAATAGAACTAGACGATGTACTAAATCAATACTGTGCGGATGAGAAGAGTGCCGAAAAGATCTTTAATCAATATATCAGATTCCTTGTACGGTTTCAGCGTAAGTATACTAAAACATTCTTCTACTGTTTGCACTCATACCTCGTTATTCTCTCTCTCTCTCTCTCTCTTTCATACTCTTTTACAGATGAGTTTGTTCAGACTACGCATGAAATGGCTGCAGTTGCTTATAAGCTCCTTGACTCCACCTTATTTCTCGAATACAGTACGACAATCCTCAGCCATCTATTGCATGTCTATGTCCTTGAGGCCTTTGATTCCAATGCTCTCTATTTCTCCTATTCATTTCTACTTCATGCTGGGAGAGAAGATCCTCGTTGGATGAAATACATTGTAGCTGAGGCACGCAGTCAACAACAAAATCGACTCTTCCAAAAAATGATACCAGAAATAGTCAATCCCATGAATGAGCCTGCCTTAATCAGTGTTCTTCTTTCACTCTGCTTTGAGATGTGCAAGGTCACTAAACTAAAGCGCTCTGACAGAGGTAATGGTTTGCATGGGGATAAAAAACAAGATCTTTTTTTCTTGCTTTCTAATGTTGCATGTCCAGCTATTATCACAACTTCTTTGTTGGATTGCATGCTTGATATTATCGAGTCAACCCGCGGGGATGAAGAAGAACTATTTAATTATCAAACTATTAAACTGATTTTGGTATTTAACGAACAATTCATGATGACCCAGAAAAAAGCCTGCGATAACTTGGTATTAAACATGCTGGCAAGACGTATGGGAACAAGCAATACATTCAGTGAGAACCTTTTCTTCATGCTCAACAGATCAAGTAGGTCAAATAAAGCACACAACAGGCATGTATTTAACTTGGAGAATGTATTGCTAGATGATGCCTGCGTTCAATTGTTAATCTTGAAGTTACTCTATGGCATATTCACTGAGCCATCACTGCACGAATACTTTTATACAAATGATCTCTTTGTACTTGTTGATATTATACTACGCGAAGTATGCAATTTAGGAGACGAGAGAGAAGCAGAAGCAGTAAGAAGATATACACCTTTTATTTTGTCAATTTAAGACATAGCCTCATTGATCTCTTTGCTATGTGTAGTTGAGAGATGCCTATCTGCGCGTGTTAAGACCTCTGCTTGTCAATACTCAACTGAAAGATACGCCTTACAAACGCAATGAGATCCACCGTCTCCTGTGTTCTATCATGACACCTGCCATGCATCGACCTGTAGATCCTATCACACAACGACTAATACAAAAGATCTTGGAAGAGTGGTGGGTTACTGTCTGTGAACAACCACTTGCACCTCTTCTGGGTGCAGATACCCAAGGGGCAGTGATTGAAGGAAGCGATGGACATTGTGCTATTCTTCAGCCTTCTCCTCTTCTTGACTGTCATAATGAACTTGCTTCTTCTCTTGAGGATTCTTTATTGAATATGAGTGATCTAGCCATTGATTCTAAAGAAAAGGAGAACAAGGTAAAAAAGACATTGGAGATCACATCGACGGATTTAAGCACAAGGGAAGCCATCTGTACATAACACCAAGACAGCATGTTAATGAAGATAATGATGCAAATGTCTCTATTTTACTCACTCGATGCCTTTCTTCTTCTTTCTATTCTCTGTTCTCTGCTCTTTTTATTACTATTGTATCTTGTTCTCTTTTTTGTCTCCATCCTTTTCTTTATTTACATTGTTAAGAAATAGAAGTCTTTTCTCTCTCTCTCTCTATTTATTCATTCATTCTACACATTCACATCTGCACATATACTCATAAAGAAAAAGGAAAGGAAAATACTCACATTATCTGCACAAGAAATAGACCCAATTGTTTATTTACAATTTTATATGAATGTATTCTCTGTCCATTGGTATCACTACAACCTATTGGAGTTACTATATGAATGTTGACTCATGTACTATGGAGA
Source organism: Spinellus fusiger (assembly GCA_025094145.1). Lineage (NCBI taxonomy): Eukaryota > Fungi > Mucoromycota > Mucoromycetes > Mucorales > Phycomycetaceae > Spinellus > Spinellus fusiger. The sequence continues at coordinate 132,515 of JALLLS010000073.1, read as the reverse complement.
AGAAGTACTGGATAGAATATCTAGCATTGGATCACTCTGTAGGCTATCAGATGATAGTTTGGACTGTGAATCTACCCAGTAAGCATAAGGTCATGTATTATTCTCAATGGTCGGAAACTTGGAGATTAACCAGCTCAAGTGGGGTTTTATCTGTGAATCAGACAACTCTTCATCGCACTCTTCTCCTGGTTCTTTACTGTCTATGCTGTTTTCTATTGTTATATTATCATAGGAATAGCATTGCATATCACATGTCATACAAGTATCACTGCTTTCTAAGGAACATACACATGCATTAATATTTTATAGATAAACTTATGAGCATAGACAATTATAAATAGAAACAATGTATTACCTCTTCTACTATCTATAAAAATAGTCTGAAAAACTGGCTCCTGTAACATTTTTCTGTTGGCCTTTTTTCGTCTGAACAGTCTATGCATGAAAGATGTGGACTTGGGTTGTTTACCAAAGACACTCTCCAGGCTATCTTGATCCACAGACAGACAATGGCTCAGTGTTGGCAAGGGAGCGTTGTCCTGAGGTGTGCATGTGTTTGAACTGTCTGGGTCTTTGGAGTCAAAAAGGTCCTGTAATGGGTCTTTCTTTAATCTTTCTGTGCCTCTTGAGATGGCACTGGCCTATAAAGAAGAAGGTATTAGTATAAATACAATGGCTATTTCTCATCTCAATCTCTGTTTATTTCTACACTAATCATTGAGTATAGAATATGGAGGATTGAGTTTACTTTTAGCTTTGCAAAGAGTCTTGACAATTCCTTCCGCTTCTCTGTAGGCTTTTCTTCAGGAACCCCGTAATAGAAAGGGGTAGATGTATGTGCGGTTGATATATCTTCTTTGGTGGACAAGAATGAAGTGTATTTTTGGTTGGATTTTACAAATGGACTAAGAAATATTGAGTGTCGTCTTGTACTTTTTTGTGATGAGCTGCTTGTGGTTGGATAATTGTGTTCTGACATGGAATATGAGGGTTCTCTAGAAATAGAAGCAAGTTTCTTAAGCCACTTATCACTATGCTTCTGATGAGTTGTCATTTTATTTCAACAAGGGAAGAAGAAGATAGTTTCTTTCTCTCTTTTTCTCTTTCTCTCCTCTCTTTCTCTCTCCTCTTTCTCTTTTAATAAAGAATGTAATAAATGATAAATAAAAGAGAGAACAAGAGCAGAAGAAACCATTTTATTTATAACAGAGAGTTCAGTTAAAGTGCATCATCATTGTTCTTACTCCCTGAGAAGTACTTGATAAATATCAGTAAAAGAAGGGGGAACCTTCTTTTCATTTGGTATACTTTATACCGTATTTTACATTCTTTCTGTGAGTAAATTGTATTTTAGAATGCTCGCTAATGAGGGACCCATCATGGGAATGAAGCATAAGAGGTATTTACATTCAGTGTATATTGTCTTGTTTATTTCATAAGGTCTGTAGATCTACCTCAGGTGGGTGAGTACCTTTTGTAGCAGTATTTTATTTATTTATTTATTAGATCAAACGATAAACTATCATGCATCACGGCGCATCTTTAAGTGAGTCATTTCCTTTGAATTAATAGAGCCACTATGAGTTGTAGTGTTAGTAACCATCAATACCTCAATGGACTGTAATAAAAAAAACATTAAAATTGGAAAGAGTGCTAATACATTGACGAATGTTGTGTAATTATCACTGTGGTGGATATACTCTTAACTCAGTGAATGCATTCATACCATTTCATAGAAAAGACTTTATTTGCCTTACCATAATAAATGCTCAATAGAGTGTGTGAAGTAGCTTCATAATATACACCACTTGTCTTTCTAATAAGGAAAGCATAATGGCCTATGAATGGGTATTGTTTACTTATATTGCTTCTGTAGCAATACGTGCATCGTACAAATAATTACGTGTTGAAGGCATAATCATGAGGCAGGAGGCTCTTCCTTAAGGACCAATAATATTGACTCTGTTTTCCTTGATCAAACCAAGGTTGGCCAGCCACAGCCATCACCCAAGGGGATAAAAGCTACATGAATAGCAACCTTGTCCTTAAAGTGTAAGTGACTTTATAACAAGTAGAACCTTAAACCCATGTTCCCCTGATACTTCTCTTCTGCAGTACCATATCCTTCCAACAAGAACAAAAAGTATCTTAAATGGATAAATTCTCCTTCCTTGATACGCCTAGAATACAAAATACTTACAAAATAAGGAATTGCAGATCTATCAAGGTTTTATTTTTCAAGTAGAGAACCCCTTTATTTATTCTTTTAGAATTTATAAAGTAATGCATACATCTATCGTGTCTTATGAACTACAAGACAAAGAAGCCAATGAACATTGTGTAGACTACATTTAAGCTTCTTGCTTAAGCTCGTGCTTCTCCTTCATCGTGACCATCTTTTTTTCTTTTTTCTCACTAGCCATTTCCTATTTCTTTCCCTATATTTCCTTCTCTTTCCCTTTCCCCACATGTCAACCCAATCACTTGCCCACCTCCTGAAAACACACCAACAGAAACAAGCAGACCATAAAAGACAGAATGGTCAGTTGTCTTTTTGAAAGAGAAGGTGGTTAATATTTCACCTATAAAAGACCAAATGCGAAAGGATGTTGTAAAAACAGTGAATGAGTTAACAGACACCATTTCAGACAAAGTGAATGAAGGGTCTGTTAAAAGAAATCTCTCTCTCTCTCTCTCTCTTTTTCTATTCTTTTCTATTCTATTCTTTTCTTTTACAGTGCCCACTGAGTGTATTCTATAGGGTTTCTGATATCTTTGCTCGTCAAAAGGAACTTGAGCAGGAATCACGTAAACTGGCAGCCCAGACAACACGTTACATGAAACAAACAAAACAATGGGTGACATTAGTAGATAACTTTAATGCATCACTTAAAGTGCGAATACAATCTATTTCTAGTTCTATTGTCTTTTTTTTAGTTTTAGTTTTATTTATGACATCAGCATAGATGCCTACATCTACATAATAGACTGAATCGTGTATTCTATTGTTTGTTAGGAACTAGGTGACGTAAAGCACTGGGCAGAAATAATGGAACATGATATGCATACCATTATGACCACCCTTGAATATGTACATCAAGGCAAGTAAAAGTGTAAGATGATAGATATTCATCTTCATTCTATTCATTAGGCACTTTAGAGGGTGAACCAGTAAAGACGGCAGACACCCTAGGCTCTATGTGATGGGCAGGAGATAACCACCATTACTGGCCCCATTCGATAGTTTGTACTCTGATAGGATATGAACAGCTCACTTTTATGCATGAATAATATAGCTATTTGTGGAAAATAGGATAAGGCAAAAGATGGAAGATGATTGGGTATTTATTGCCTGTTTGCGGCTAGATTAAAGTTGGCTGTGATTGTGAGTGTGATTGAGAGAAAAAACACCATTGTTCAAAATAGTATCAGAAATATAAAAAAAAAATGGGTCACCATTGCATTTAAAGAGTCACGAAGAACATAAAAAAGTGAATGAGAGGGACCTCAGACACCTGGAAAAGACCATTAGAAAGGACCCATTTGCCTCATACAATCAGCTGAAATTAAAAAGGTTGAAGTTTGAGGTGAATGTGTATAGAGACACTCTTATTAGTTACTGTAATCAGTTAGGGTTTGGATCTTTTTCTGTAGACCACAAGCCAGTCTTAACTGAAAAAAAATACAAGGAAAAACGACTTTGTTAGGTTAAGGAACATATCAATTGGACAAACGACCTATGGAAAGGCGTCATCTAGTCTAATGAGTCTAGGTAAATTGTAGAAGAAAACGATAGAGATGCCTATGTCATCAGAAAAGCTGGAGAAAGGTATGATCATAATCCTATTGTTCCAACAACAAAGTTTGGTGGCGGTGGGGTCATGCTTCGGAGCTGTTTTTGGGCAGGTGGATTTGGCCGATGGGTCTTTGTTGGTGGCATTGTGAATCAAGACGAATATATCAAAGTTATGACTGGTGAGTTTGATCTTTGGTTCATGGAATTACATTAGAAAAAGGACAATGAGGCTCTGTTACAATAAAAGAGTGCTAGTTGTCATACTGGGGCCTATGCCAGAGGGTGGAAAGAGACGCATCAAATTAGGGGCTTTGAGTACTATCACACACAATATCCTGACTTGAACCCGATTGAACACGTCTGGTAGGCCTTGGAAAGACAAATTGAGGAAAAAAGAGTATTTATTACCAATGTTGAAAGTTTGAAGGCTCTACTTGCAGAGGAGTGGGGGACAGTTGGTGTTGAACTTGTACAACGATTAGTTCTGAGTATGACTGATAGATGCCAGGCTGTCATTGATGCCAAAGGAGACCCTACAAAATATTAACTGTATTATTATTATTTTATTTTCGATAATTAAAGATATTAAGCTTTGGCATGCTTAAGTCTGAAGCTTCTAAATCAGATTTTTAGTGTTTCATTTAATGTTGAAAATGCTCTATCTATCTTATCCTGATATTTATTTTCAAAAGTATTCAATTCAGTTGTGTGGCTGCATTCACACTTTATTGAACAAGTAGGTTTATCCTAATTATATACCTAATAACATCATTTGAGTGAACCATCGTCAAAATAGATATACAAGCTGTTGTAAGTATGGCTGTTTGCGCAAAAGTTATTGTAATTGTCTAAATAATGATTGATACCAAACAGAAAGTAGAGACAGTGTGATATGACCAAGAAATGGCAGCTTACTGTAAAGAAAGAGTGAGATGAATCAGTCATATAATCCTATGAGATATGTACTTTATTCTCCTACAGGACAGTCAGGTTGGACTATAGATACATACTTATTCAATGACCAAAATGTTAAGATCAGCACAATAAAACACTACTGCCTCATATTGATGTATAGAAATGACTCCATTCACTTGCATTCATTTGGAAAACTATCTTTGTTAGTATAGAGTATATGATAATATTGAACAAGATCACTTTGATTTCATACAGCATAACAAAGACACACTGAGAAGAGACATACTAAGTGGTGTAAATGATACTGTTACCCCATACCCTATTTATTAAAGAAACGAGAGGTTAACAGTTTGTAGTTTTTAAATAAATAAATAAATAAAACAGCCACAGAATCAATGGCATTGAATAAAGCATCTATGATAAGTCGTAGTGTATTTGAATAAAGTTGATAGATCTTTTAGAGATAGAATAAGAATACAACAGCCTTTATTAGAATGTGTGCTTTTTAGTGGTGATTTCCTTGAAGTTCTTCTATCTGTAATAATCATTAGAATAAAAGAATAATATACAAATTGAATAAAAAAGAGCAGAGTGAATTGTAAGTTAACTAAACAAATACCTTTGGACCTAAGAAGCTATTAAAGACACCATCACATCAATAGATGATAAATAATAGCTGATACTATTCAGTGTTGCTAATAAAATAACTATTTATTTATTATTGTATGTCTATCTAATATTTCTGAACTAAAAATGCTATACAATGAACAAGATACAAATGAAGTAAAGAAGATACAATATGCTTATAGAATCAATCTATGGTTCTTGCATATATTTGATTTTTATAGGAGACTAATGAAGAGCCTATAGCAAGTTATCCAGGTGAGAATCCTACCAGTGTAATGACAATCAAAACATCATTACATGATACTAGCTGGAGATCGGATCATCTACCTGTTTTGCAAGATTTGGTCCATAACATCAATACTATTGTTTCTCATACTTATGCATTCTCTAAGTATATCTTGATCCATCTATTCGAAAGTGAAGATGGATCTGCTTTGAATGAGTGCATAGCCAATGATTTCTTCCGTGAGGTATTTCTGTCCCTCATTAATAAGCAAATCAGATATGGTAATGCTTCCGGTAAAACATGCCTCACACCCAACGTGCGTCAAATAAGAGAGAAGATCAACCCGTTGAAAGATGACTAATGACAAGATGCGTCCTACACTCCAATCAAACTACCCAATGCTCAACAAATATCTATCTATGAAAGCACAAAGATACACAACCATCACATCTTAGAATACAAGAGCTATACTGGCAAAAGTTATCTTTAGGGTCATGTCAATTTATAATCAAAGATGTTCAAACCAACATTGTATGAAAGATAAGACATTAAAGCTTTGGAATTGTGATCTCGCTGCTACATTAAACTTTAGGCATAGTCTGTTGTTTTTAAGATAAAATGGCACCCACTCATAGTGCTTTTGTGGATATAACAAAAGAAAGTATGACTTCAAATATACACCTAGAACCAATAAAAGATCCAAACCTTCTTATTCATCCCCATCCTTTTTCTCCTCAGTTATCATTGGAGCCTCGATTGACTAATTGACAGATACCCATGATACAAGTAAATCATCTAAAAAGTGATACAGTCTGTCTTATTGAATTTTATCATGCAAAATATATTATAATACCTTGTAGCTAAAGTACCTAAACTCTAACTAACATGGATTACTTTGTATCTCTTTTATTATACTGCCGAATATCAAAAAGTGGCAATTTGTGTATGTTTTAATTAAAAAGAATAGTCAAACTAGACCCTACTCGCATTATAGTACTAAAACAGACAAAAGAGAAGAATAGAGACAGTACAAACCTACAAATAGAATACAAATAAGTGGTCCGATAAATGCCCAGAAGAAATAGACAATATGAGCCACGAAATATCACCATTTTAACTTTTTAGCAATTTAAATAGCCACGTTGATATAGACCAGCACTGAGTTTATTTTTAAAGGGACAATATTAGAGAGAATATGAGTTTGCCAGTTAAATAGTGGGGAAGGAACTGTCAGTGAATAGAACAAAAGTACTCTCCAACCATTATTTTCTATCAAGATGATTAAGAAAATCCTCCTGCACTTTTCTAATTTTAGTTTTCATCTATATTTCCTTCTTCTTAGAGATATCTTTCTATTGTAAGAGTATCCTAACTGTTTTTATTCACTCTTTATCTTGTTTAATATTTTCCTCCCAGCCACTATGTTTTGTAACAGAAAGAGAGATACTATTTAAAGCAATATTAAGCTATTCTTTTATCCATATCAATTAAGGTTTTTCTCCAATGTGTCGTGTAAGGTTTGATCGAAAATCTTATTGTGAGAAATGAAATGTATTAACTGAATTGTTGCCTTTTTGTGTGCCAAGTAAAACAAAAGAGAAGAATCTAGCCTTTACTAATACATGCCAAGACCGTTTTTTAGTAGTATCACAGACTTAAACTCATCTGACATTAATGTAAAGAAAAAATAGGGATGATCTCAGACAAAGGATGAATATAAAAAGAACTTTTGACATTACGGTTTCTGAAAAGACAATACACACACCATTTGACTGCTTCAATTGCTGTAAAAAATCTATAGTAACTGTCTAGAGAGTGTCAAGCTTCTCTTTAATACTAATAATATGGGTTTAGTATGTATCCCTTTTTGGTAAAGGTATAGTTTTAAAGACTTATTGTGGCGAGTATGAAGGGATGCAGTTAAGTACATAGATAAGTAGGCTTGACTGAATTGAGTACAAATTATACTCGCGTAACTTAAATGATAATTCAGCTACTAAACTCATTATAGCTTATATTAAGAATTTATATATCCAACAGTTATTGTTGCTCTAAGAAGAGTTGCTCCCAGGAATATACCTACAATAGAGCTTCATATAACAGAGTAAAATGGATAAGTAATTATAGATAGACCTTTCATATGTAAACAGCAGTCTTGATATCAAAAAATACAACAAATGTCAAATCTATGTTTCTAAAGAGAATATGCCTATGAGCATATATATTTTTCTGGGGATATGCACAACAACAATAGTAGAAAACAAAATATTCAATCCATGGAATGAAATGCTAAAAAAAAAGAACTAACATTAGTCGTGTTGTTACAATCAATAAATGCCGTAGAAGAAAGATGCCGTGTTTTAAAATAGATATATTGTTTTCTGCAATGAGTCTCTCAAAGCAATTTTCCTAAAACAAACATAATAACTTTATTTGTCAATTACTAAATACGGCGTAAATATTATCACATATTTTTATATAATCTTTTAATCAACCTTTGAAAAGGTGTGTTTTTGCAACCAATACTAAACATAGGTAATATTCTAAAACTTTACAATCTCATTCTTTTTTCTGACAATATCTTATAAGTGTTTAGCCCTTGAGTCAACGCTTTATTAAATCTTACTATGAATAAGATTTTATCTTTGGTAAAAGCAGCAAGATTGTAAAACTTTTCTTTAATGTCATGGCATACGCAAAATAATAAATCAGGCGTGCAAATTGTTTAAAAAATCCAATATACAGTATTTTTTGAAAAGAATTCAAACAAACAAAAAAAGTAACGTTCTACAAGATGTCATTGAAAGCCTCTTGTATTCTTCATCAGGAAGGTAAGACACACATTATTTTGTTATGAGTAGAGTAGTTAGAAATACAAACTATAAGAGATAAAATAAGCAAATAATTATTTTACAATGTTAAGACATAAATTTATATTTATTTGTCTATCTTACATATTCCTTTAGTGGCTTCAGAAAAAATTCTGTGTGTGGAGAGCAGGCTGAGACTATTGTATATTATAATTTCGAATGTTTTCTTTTGTGATTTTTTTAAAATAAAATAAAACTCTAATATACGTTTATTGGATGGGTACAGAGAAAACACATAAAGCTGAGCAGTAAAACAGAAAAAAAGTTAAAGATGATAATATTCGTAATACTTATCATTCAGTAACAATGAACTAATCTAGCCTTAAGCGCTTGAACAATATGTCTATGAAACTTATGTTGATAAAGCAAGCCCTTTAATTTTTAAGAGGTACATGTTAGAATCCAATATCAAATTCTATATGACTTTATTTTGCTTTAAAAGTATAAAAGAGTATTGTATATTACAACCTATAGTATTAATAAGAATACTATACTGTCAGCTATCTTGTGTGTGTCAATAGAGTATTATTAAATGCCCTATTTACACACCAGGAAATTTTTGGAATATATAAGGAAATATCCTGAGAATAAAATTACAATATTATTATGATTGGCTAATGTGTTTGAGAAGGCTTTTTCGCTATTTAAATGGTCTATTTCGAACTTTACTTGCCTATTCTAGCAATAACTATCGACTGCAATTAAACGCTATAAAGTTGAATATAAAAGGAAGAAATAAAGCCGATACTAAAATTCAGACACTGGATTTATTGTTTAACATAATATGTTATCCTTAAGCCCATAGTATTTGCAGTATGACATTGCTTAAGAAAGATTTATTATAGGACTGAATTAACTCTGGTGGTCATTGTCTAAAAAATAGAACCAAACCTACTTATATTAAGAGAAGTATAGCCATTCATTGACTCAATATTAATAATCACTTTAACAACTATGTTATTGTAACTGGTATTAACAATAGTACTTAATGATAACTAAGTATTGTTTCTAATACTGTCTTTTAGGTCCAAGGCAAATAGAGTGTGAATTGTTTGACTTGTGAATTTTATGAGTGGAGGCTATAGTGTAGTAGATTACCAGAATAATAGATGAAACATTATTATTTGTTTTGATATTCTCCTCCTCTTGTTATTTTCCACACTGCACATACAACTTCACCCAAATACTGTTCAAAATAAGCATATCTGAGCAAGGTAATGTGCTATTATTGACAAAGAGAAACAATAGAAGGAAGTAATAGACACTACCAAGGACTATTCTAGTAATAAAAAGGTAAGGAGTGTCTTCATCTGGACTTGAGCTCAATGTATTCCACAAGACACTCATTGTATTGTTATTAAGCAGAGGCTCTCAAGTCAGTCTTAGGTGGTCTTCTACAAGGTCAATAATGTCTAGATTATACTCCTAAGCATATTTATCTATCTCCCAAGAATAAATCACAAGGCTTTTAGGGTATAGATTCTATTGCTATGAGGGAATGCACTTATGCAGTGGCTATAGTCATAATATAGTATTAGCTATACTATTACAATCAACAATATTATTCGTAAACAATATATTCCATTGATAATACAATTTGATATTGAGGTATCCACAAAAGGAAACAAATATTTGGATATCCGCAGACCTTTTGATTTTAAACACAGTTCCATGTAAGGGCAAAATTCGGGATGGACGTAAAGGGATGATTGTGTCACTTATTAAAGGCCAGAAAAATATCCTGGTGTGTACAGATACTTACAAACTTTTTAGTTTTAAATACAGTTCCATAAAAGGGCAAAATGTTTTTGGACGTAAGAGGAAGGAGATATCATCGCTTAAAGGCGAGAAAAATCTTCTGGTGTGTATAGTCCTTAGAATAAACTCTATAAAAGCACACTTAATATAAAGTTATCACAGTCAATATCTTTTTATTATAGATGTATTTAAAAATGCTATAGTGAGTATAAAGAGAGATCTTAAGTGAAATGACATAGTATATTACCTTAATCCTTTTTTTTATGTGGAGGCTTCACACATTTTATTTGATTGCATGTCATGGTGAGCACTGCACACAAAATATAATCTTCATTATTGACAATCCCCAAGGTATTCTATATTACAAGTATCTATTAAAATACACTATTAATATCTTGACAAGAACAGTGGTATCTTGTGAACAGCGGTAGATAATTTACTTGTTTTATGCAACAGTTAGTTTCTGTGTCTAAAAGCCTTTCCTTAATTAGCAGTCTGTACCAGATCTGTTACAGCGTTAGGTCCAATGTAGCGATTTTATAGAATTTGTTGGGAAGATAACTAGTAGGGTATTTAATTCTACCCTTTATGAAGATAGGTTGTGTGTGGGTGTGGCTGCAGGTCATTCATAATAACACAGACATTACGGCTGATAAAACAATATGTCCGGCTGCTTTAACAAAAATCTAAAATAGAAATTAGATTAAGTTTGTCATTTTTAATAGTTAGTCATTTAGATTATAAAAGATACCTCAACAAAATTATATTTAAAAGAAAGATGAATACAAAAAGAAGACTTGGGAGACACTTCACTTCATTGGTGATGTAAAGAACAGATCCTATACTTTCTAGTAATAATGAATGAATTGTTTGTTTATTTACATATACTCATAGACTATATAGTTATAGACATGTAGCCTTAAAAAAGACATACCTTCTTACTGAACATGCGATTAAACCCCATCCTATTTTTAAACAAACTCCAGTAGATCAGATCATATATCTCTACACAAATAAACTTTAGCTTTAGTACAAAACACAACACAATTACATATTTGCTGCCATATCAAGGTGGCCAATACTAAATCACAATTTTAACCCAATAACACATCTGGGGCACATCTGGAGATAAAAAAAACCAATATGTATAAGAAGTCTTCTGCCTCAAACACTCTATTGGCATCTAAATATGTGTAGGGTTAGTACATAGAGTTATATCGACTATTATGACCCTCTCTTATTAGTATTCTAATATTACTATTACTATTATCTACTATTATCTTGTAATTGTCATTAGTTGGTAAAACTCAATCTTGAAGAGACAGATTTACAATGAACTAAACCAGACGTCATATTATTCTATATTCCTGATTCTTCTAGATAAAAAAAGTAGCATATTTTATGATTTTACTAAAAAAAAACCTTTTGAATATTATAGAATTGATAAGTCTTTTGTTACACAACGGATATATGAGATATAAAATAACAGAACAGGATTGAATTGACTAACTTTTACATAATCATAGTCATAATCATAGTCATAGTCATTAGTCATTAGTCATAGTCATAGTCATTAGTCATAGTCATAGTCATAGTCATAGTAATAGAAAATAGAAGTGCTGAAAAGGAAATACAGACCCAATATGGTGATAAGACAACATAGGTAATGGACATACTGCAAGTTGATGAACACTATAATATTTAACAGTCTATATGTATTTATTGAAAAAAAATTGCAGAGAAGACGGAGAAAGGGAATATAAAATCTCTCATGAGGGAAAAATGAGAGTGGAGGTGAGATAATAAATAATAAGGAATGAGACTTTTGAAAGCTATCAATTTTAGTAAGAGAAAAAACATTAAAATATTAAGCTTTTTCTTATGGTGATTAGAGCTCAAAAAAAAAAGATATTTGAAGTAGCTCGGTCAATACTTTGGGCACAAATAGTCACTACACTAATAGTTTCCGGTTATGCTAAACAGATTGAGAGCAAATAGTAAAGGGTGCAACAATCTTTCAGATATTCTTTTCTTTTTTAAATATCAGTCAAGATATAAAAGCCAATTATTTTACTTAACCTAATCGATCTTACACCCTGCTTTGGTTTCCATCAAAGGTTAAACCATCTTAAATTATTTTGATAGGTATCAAACATTCTTTAACTGGTGTTGTACAACAAAAATATCTCAACAGTATGATTATACTTTTCACTGAGTCTATGAGTCATAAAGCTAAGATATATGCATCGAATCAAAATAGAAGATAGCTATAAGCATTTATAAATAAATAAATAAATATACAAAGCAGTGTAAAAGTAGTTATAAAATCATTTTATTGAGTATATTGTATTCATTATAAAATATGATGTATATGATTTCATGATATACGCATAGACATAAATAAAGCATTATCAATGTGATGACTAAAATATGAGTAAATTTATTAAAGCAGTAATTCATTTACAGACATTATAGACTATCAAAATGATGGTCTTGTTGTCTTTGGGTTTTTAAGCCAAAGGTATATGGAAGAGTAGAATGTGTAGTTAAACTATGTTGTTTATTGAATGAAATAAACGCGTCTTTTATACTTTTCTAATGGTATGTATTCAGGGTTTAACTATCGAAAATACTGTGAACTATCAACATCTCTTGATGTTCGATAGAGTCCCCCCCTTTTTTTTAGCAATAAATGAGTTCTAATTCTCAAGAGAGTGATTTTCCAAACATGACAAAAAGTCTTCACGATAGTCTTAAATAAGAATAGCTAATGGCTAGCCATATTGATATATCCATTTTTCAAACTTACAACAAAGTAGGTCTTAAAATATGCGGGGATACAAAGAAGCGGGTTGGTAAGACCTCAATTGCGTATTTCGCAGTGATTTTAGAGATTAAAATTAAATTTGGGCTTTAGTCAAAGATATTGCAATGTTAGTGATGAGATTAAGAACATAGGCCTGAGGTAAAATGAATAGTATATAGTCGGGTTTTAAAAGAGATGGCAGGCCTGATGCTGAGATGTAGCCAAAATAGTAGATCAAATATGCATGGCTACAAAGTGAATCTACTATTGGAGTTTCTCATATTGATTATAAATTTCCAAGCTCAAACTTATTTGTCTTCATATATTTCAATATAAAGGAAAATAGTAAAATAATAGGTCTTTATTGACTCTTAGTAATTTTTTGTAGATATTACTAAAAATTACGAGCTGAAAAAGATCTAGAGAATTCTAACTCATTTTAATGTTGTTTGTTGTGAATAAATAAGGTTTCTTAAAACAGCCATTAGTATCTCATTATGTTAAGATACAAAATATACTTTCTAATAATTTTACTAACAACCAACTTGTATGGTTTTCTTTATTGTTTTACCACAATATATCAAATTTGCTTCTATATTTTTTCCTAATAAAATAAGTTATAGGCTAGATCCCTTAAAAGATTAGAAAAAAACACCGTGGCAGTGAGTAAAGAGCCAGCGAAAGTTCTTTAGTTTGTGTAGTTTACTGTCATAGTCATTATGAAGTCTGATCCGCGGGCTCTTATAGATCATTCTTTTTTCATCTTTTTGTCAGCCCAGTAAAAAAAAACATTAAAAAGTGAGATAAAATTACCGATACTAAATTGTTGCATAAGTTGAATTTATTCTTACCCCACAATTAATCTGCCTTTTTGTTTCTTAAATATTTGTTTTAAACATCTTTGACTACCTTTTATTAGTAATAATTTGCTGCAAGAAAATCAAATATTTTTGATAGGACAACTTTACAGTCTATAGCAGCCTAAAAGTTTTCCACTTACGTTTCTTTTCAACAACACTTCTCGACTGTGCTTGATTTAATCCAACTATGCAGCCCTATAGAGTATGTGCCCCCCCAGTGAACAAAACCGTAGAAGAAAGTATGTATTCTAGATTAGCATATACTATAAAAGTATTGACCAATATGTTCATCTCTTATTTATTCCAACCAATTTTTTTTTAAAAAAAAAAAAAAAACGGCGACTGTGCCTTTTAATTGAAAACTCCTGTCTACTCATCTCTCAAAGGTCCTTTTGATAATATTCCACACCCAATATATGATGATGAAGAAGAAATCAACACTGCAAGTATGCTTATAGAACGCTTTGAAATATCTCCTAAAGCCTGTAATTCAAATGATTCTGAGCCAATAATGAAGATTAAGGCTCAAAATAATATCATCAATCATTATGACTACTCGATTTATAATCATAACCTGCCTCATGATTCCTTTCAATCAGTTGAAGCTCAAACTCCTTTACCCCCTCAGAATAATCATAGTTTTTGCAGCATATCACAGCCTACTTCACATATCCCAGGTCTACACTCACTTGTTAATCTACAATCGTCCCAACAACAACAACAACAACAACAACAACAAAATGCCTTCTGTTCAGATAAAAAAAAAACACAACTTAACTCTGAAATGGAAAACTATTTATCAGATAATACAAATGAAACTGTTTTATCACCGAATCAACAAGCATTTTTCGGTTATTTGGGTTCTCTTGATACACTGCTTCCGGACAACTCCTCGATGCCAAGAAGTGGCGAAAAAACGTCAATAGAATACACACAAGATATTCACGGACCTTTTGATTTATATTCATCATCGGTAAACATCATTACTCTTCTTTTTTTACTTGTGTGAAATGATCTATACACACTGATTTGAAACAGGATTAACAATGATTATAAGTCTAACATCCGATTTATCTTCATAGATAAATCGAAACAAACAAGATAGTGTTCAGTCTTCAATCCATTTGCCTCATATCAATACCAAACCAGAATTGAGCTGCCCTTTTTATTCACAAGTTTCAATACCTTACTCAGAACCTATAATGTCAAATATTACGTGTAAATACACGGGTTCTCGACCACTTTATAGCCCCACCAGAAAACTACTTGATACAATCTACACCCAAGCACCGATTGCTACTCTTTTTCATCAATCACCACCTTATGCTAATGATGGCAGTAAATCTATTCTTTCAAACTATTTGGATTTGGGATTATCCAATAACTACAATCAAAAATCATTCTCAGTGCCCACTCCACTACCATTGTTTAAGCAATGGCCAAACACCAAATCTGTTCCGCATTATGCAAATAATTATCTGTGGAATAATTTCCCAAGCGCTACAGATAACCTACATCTATCAGAAATTCATGCCATTCTTCAAGCTTATTTGTCACCTGGTAATTTCGGAAAGGCAAGAGAGCAAACAGCCATAGTAATGGTATGTAAAACAAGCTATTAAAAGTAAAAAGTCATTAGTATTTATAATTTACACCTTCTTATCACGCTTTTATTGATCCTATAGACTTGTAAAGTAGCTCAAAAAAGTTATGGCACTGAGAAACGGTAAATACGATAGCATTTATAATACAATATTCTTACATATTTCTCCTCTTAGATTCCTATGTCCCCCTTCTACTATTTTATTAATAAGTAATCAATGGTGGACGAGCGAACATTCAATTTCAGACTTAGAAAAAACCTCTGATTCGCATGATACTTCATCTCTTACTAGAAAAAGCCCACCTATACCCCCTCAGATTATTGTATCCATTTCAGGCGAACCTTTTGTCCATGCTGGTTATATCGAGTGGTATGATCATTTAGGAGTTATCCTTGGAAAAACAGATTGTGGGTCGGATATTATCTTTCATCGACAAAAGAGTGAAGAGGGTGAAGTACTTCGACGGAAATCTCGTAAAGTGGAGCCTATGCAAATCGACAAGCGCTGGTATCAGCGGAACAATGTTCTTCCTGTGAGAGGAAGATGCGTCTCTAAGCAGCTATTTATTAGTGACAGTAATACACATGGTGGAAAGGTGGAATGTTTGTTCAAAGTAAAACTTGGAGATAATATTCCAATTGGCATCTTACCTAGTTTGCCGATCAAAGTTATCAGTAAACCTAGCAAGAAGAAAAAGAGTCGAAGAAATGCTGAATGTAAGTTATTACTGAGACATTTTTTGTATGATTTTCTCCCTCTATATTCTCTTTCTTGAAGAAATATCAAAAGCTGTTATTTAGATTGTCATTATAACTTATTTTTTGTCTTGTGTGTCATAGTATGTATTTATCATGGAGATATTGTGTCTCTTTTTAACCGTGTACGATCTCAGACTATATCTACAAAATATCTCAGTGTATCTTTGAACAGTGGTCTCTTTAATAGTGACCCATCGGATCCTAATACTATTCGATATACCAGAGCACCAGACAAAACTCGTTTTGTAGCTCGTACTGATAGCTGGGATACATTTATCATTTGGATTGTTGATATAGAGCACCCTCTTATAGATGATACTGTTCGTGAAGCCAAAGACTGCATTGGACCTTCAATGACTCATCATACATTAAGCTACCCACCACCTCCTTCAATTGCTTATTGTAATACAACAAAAGAACCTCTGGGTGTTCATTACAATCAGCCCATTGTTCTCCAATGCCTTCGAACTGGTGTAGTGAGTCCTATCATGACCATTCGCAAGGTAGATAAATCATCAGCCGTTTTGTGTGAAGAAGGGTTTGAGAATCTACCGGCAGGTGGAGAACGTAAAAGTAAGGTTTACGGAGATCCCGTCTCTCAACTGCATAGAATTGCCGTTCAATTTGTCCAGAATTTTGTCCAAAAAAATGAAGACCGTATCAATTACAACTTCAATCAATCAAATTATCACCCTTTCCCAAAAGACACCTATGAAACGCCTAAAGAAACACCACTATTTATACCACAGTCTGAAGACCCCTCTTATTTAGCGTTTATCGATGAAACCACTAGTATGCGACAGTCATCAAAACTACGCAAGCAAAATAGGATTCTTGAATATTTATACTATTCACCATGTAATTCATCAAGTATTAAACGACCAACCCCTTGTGCTTCAAAATCTACTCTCAACTCAAAGTCGAACTCAATCAACGGAACTCATTATAATGACCATTTTGATGAAAACACTACATCTCCTATTCATATTTCACACAATGAAACAGCTACTGTCTTACAGTCTTCCCATTCATCCTGTATAGCAGGTCCATGGAAATCCAACGGGCCAGAAACTCCTGAAATAAATCAAGAGTTAGACGTTTACTGGTCCAAAGTCTTATCGGATACATCAATATGGACTATCGTTGGTACAGGCAAGTCTCATTCTCTTTCTTTAAACATTTATTCTTTTAGTGATAAAGCTCACACTTATTTTCTTTAGAATGCCTTGTTCATACCTTTATCACTCCAGAAACCCCTTTGTCTCAAGAAAGAGTGGATCTGTTCAAATATATACCTCAGCCTTACTGTTTCCCGAGTCTTCTATACTATACTGTACTTCAACCAGGCCCATATTCAAATGAATTATTCTTGTCTCGGGGAGAAATAAATGAATGCATAGATGCTTTATTTCTTTACGGACAATACTTCTATCAAGGCCTTCAGGTTTGGTTTGGTGATATCATTTCTCCCTTTGTCGAATATCGTGGTTATAACATTATAGTATGTGTGGTTCCTTCAAGAAAAAAGTTAATGCAGTGCATTTGTGTGGAAAATCGAGATGGAGAATACACTGTTCCTATTATGCTGGTCAGAGAAGATGGACTCATTCATAAGACAAAAGTGTATTATCGATTCTAAAAGTGATACACAACATTTATTATATATTCACTCCTTTCTATTACTAGTACAGTTCTTTATGTAACTAATATTATTTCCCTTTTTATGTATGCACATTTTTCTTTTCTTTTCTTTTCTTTCTATGCCTTTCTTTTCTTTTACCTTTCCTTTCTTACTACTACTACTACTAAACCATCTTCTAAGAGCAAATTTTAAGAATTCTAAATAAGTTCATGCGCCATCGACATTGTCATTATAATAAATGTTTGATATTTACCAAGCCACCATAGTACCTAGTACCTAGTACCACTTTATTATGAACATATTCTAAACAGACAATAGCATATCTATGTCTAGTGAAAATACTTGTTCTACCTACTTATTTCCTAATGAAATAGTGCAAGTAAGATGAAAAACAGGAATATAAGGCCAATAACAATACATATAGACTCTAGAAAGAAAGAAAAAAGCCTGTTGATCGTTTGTTATCTTTACAATCACTTACTGTTATCTTTCACCTTTCTACCAACATAATCCAGTTTTTTCTTTGCTCTTCTTAGTTTAGCATCTGTTTGATCCACCATTCTTTCTGTTTCATAAATGAGTTGTGCATGATCTTCCAACTCATCGCCTATCATAAGGCCGAGTTCTCGATGACGGCCTATCACTAACGACAACTGATCCAAATTCTGATCTTGGTCTAGACAGGAGAAATTACAGTTCAAACATAATGTCTACAGGAGATATTTCATTTTCTCTCTGTACCTTCAATAACGCGTTGTTGCAATTGAAGTATTTGTCCATTCTCTAAATCATTGGGGTCTACTAGCATATGAGGTTGTAAAAACCGTACTGTTTTGTCCTTCTTATTGCCAAGTAATATATCTCTAGTGAATACAGTTTGATTATTGGCATTTGTTTATGATTTACCTTGCAGAGTCTTCGTCTCCAAGCAGTGCCTCCAATCTGTTCATCTTGACTTGGAGTTGAATGAGTGTGTCCTCATTGTCTTTTGTATTTCTAATGTTCCATGAGCAAGGTGTTCATCCCTAATAATAATGGTAACCTACGTAGTGCCTTTTTGTTCCTCTAAAGAAAGTTCTTGCTCAAGTGTCTTTATACCATCTTTCAACTTGATTAGGTTCTTTTCAATAGTTGCCTCGTATTTGTCGTAGTTAAGTCTGCTAAAGTATCAATACTGCGGCCTTTTCTTTTCTTTTCTTTCTCTTGTATTACTTTAGGCTCTTTAGTCGATTGCGTTCGAATACAACAGAGAGAGTGTTATCGGCCTGCAAGTCAAGCTGTGCTGCTAGCTTACTGTTCATTGTATACACTGTCCAAGAGAAATTGAAACTTTGTCATTATCACTCTGCTCATTTGCATTGAACTCAGCACGTGATGACCCCGCAGGTACTGGGTATCGCTTGTTTGGATGCAGTGTTTTAATATAAAATGAGACAATGTTTAAAAATAAATAAGACACCTCAATAATTCTGACGCGAGTCCTTTTTTTTAGACACTTGAAATGAATAAGACAAAATATAGAAGTGTTCAAAGACCCACCCTGTATCTTGGATGAGTATAGAAATCACTATAAAAGAATGTTTATTGGTTGGTAAGAGAAAGAAGGCTCTGTTCAATGTAGTGTGGCTATAGGAAATTCAATCATAAGCCTATAAAAAAGCATTTGGTATTGGAAGAAGTGGAAATTTCAAATACAACGCATCTCATCTACTTGTGATGACTATTGGTACAAGAAGAAAAGGAAAAAGATACTGCAAATACAATAAAAGAGTATTGGATTGACCACTGTAGTATACTACATTTGAAGAAATCACCATACAAATAGACAGCTATGAGTGAATATGGATAATATTTGAAATGGCAAAGTAAACATCACCTACATCACTCATACTTTTGTTGATTTATACTGGTAGAATGTCCAAACACACTCTGTTTATTTTGTATACAACACCAACACTTATCTACACACCTAAAGACTTTTCTGGCTTTTAAGCAGTGATATGATATTCCTTTTGCCTTCAGACAAAATATTTCTTTTTACATAACGCTATTTAAAAATCAAAAGATATACGGATATTCAATTCCTTATTTCCTTTTGTAGAATACCTCACTATCAAGTTGGATTATCTATTGTCGTAAAGACTTTCGCCATGTTTGGAAGGATCACTCTCTTGAGAATTAGAACGCATTAATTGCCAAAACAAGGAGGTGCTATCGAATATCAAGGGATGTCGATAGTTCACAGTATCTCTATAGTCTAACCCTGAAGCCAATAATATTAGAAATGTATAAAATACATAGTCATTCCAATCAACAAACAACAGAGTTTAACTACAAGTTTTACTCTTCCGTATACGTTTAGCCTACACACCAGGAGAATTTTCTGGCCTTTAATTAGTGACACAATCATCCTTTTACGTCCAAAATTTTCTTGCTTTTTATAGAACTGTGTTTGAAATCAAAAGGTTTGCAAATATCTGTAATATAGGGCACTGCGGTTATCAACAGGACTACCAGAGAGATGAATATGTAGGTATTCGGTCTCTAGCAGGAACAAAGAAATAGAGTTTAGACAAAAACTTAGATAACAGGAAAACCAAGGGGTACGGAGGCGGGGATACAACACACGATTTGAGCACAACTGGTAACTAGGCAACTACTCTTTAAGCAATCCTTGCTTCTCTTAATGGTCCCAACGATACTTAACGTAAACACAAAAGGTCGATGTTTATTAAAGATTCAATTGATGTGGTTTTTATACACTGTTTCCTTGTGTTGTTAGCTATAGCTATTAATCTCATGCACCTCCAACACCGTGCATGCGTGGCAAAACGTCGACTATCCATACTACAGCCACACACAATTGAATTTAATACTTTTGAAAATAAATATCAGGACGAAGTATTTAGGATATGTTCAACATTAAATAAATTACTTTACATTTGATATAGAAGCTTCATACTTAAGCTCAACAAAGCCCAAAATATTTAATTATCGAAAATATAATAATAATACAACTAATATTTTGTATGGCCTCCTTTGGCATCAATTACAGCCTGGCATCTATCTGTCATACTCAGAACTAATTGTTGTGTAAGTTCAACACCAACCCTCTCCCACTCCTCTGCAAGTAGAGCCTTCAAACTTTCAACATTGGTAATAGATACCCTTCTTTCCTCAATTCGTCTTTCCAAGGCCCACCAGACGTGTTCAATTGGGTTCAAGTCAGGACTTTGTGCGGGCCAGTACTCAAAGATCTTACCTGCTCGGGCAATCTGAGCTACCATTGTTGATTGAAATCTGATCTAAGCAGAAAAGGCTGCTACGAGCTACACAACCTTTTCAATTTTATATATGCAAGGTAATCCCAACGTGGCAGTGAATACACCTCTGCAACGCTCCATATTATGTCTGGGATCAGCACTCAGTTGATAACGCTTGAACAAACAGAATTGGGAATACACCTTACGAAGAGCAAAAGTAAGGGTTTTCTAAATTACTTTCGAAAACATCTCACTTACGAAGCCCATTCAAATGTTCCTTAGTTGATTTTTCGCATTCCAAAGCAAGTTTTTGAACTTGTTAACTTAAAATATTATCAATGTGCTCAAATACAACATTTAGATCCTCAGTGCTAGTTCTTATCTCTCGTTTCATAAGAGAATGTGCACCTTTAACCCTAGAAGAAGATGTGGAGTTGAAGTGCAATATTTTGTTAGTCCAAGCAGATATAAATTTATATGAACATACAGTTTTAGTTATTTTGAAAGAATTTTTTTTTTCAAGTTAAATAAATGCAAGTGAACAAAGCCTTCTTTGTAAATAAGCCATGTTGACTCTATATACTGCATAAAGTTGCTTGGATCGCAAATCTCTCCGTTAATGTTAGTGCCCAGCTCTAGCAACTTATTGAACTCTTTTAACCTTTTTTTTATAGTTTATTTCTTTCGAAGAGTGTCCAGTAAGAATATTTCATTCTCTTTGAATCTTGTCACTCTTTTCTTTATCAATCCTAAGAATCTATTTTATGAGGCTGGATAAGACATTCATGGATATATGCCATCGACATAGTAAATGAGTAGCCTGAGGAAGAACTTCTTCCAAAGCATTCATCAGTGCCAGCTCACAATCCATTACCACAGCTTTGGGATAGTGCTTCTCTGAAAAGCAAAAGCGCTTCATATGGCTTAAAATTCAAGTGTAATCAGCTACTTTCTCGTTTCTGATGAAAGCAATACCGAGAATAGATGTACTATCCGAGTTTTTGATACCAACTATTTGTACCATTGGCATTTTGTAACGATTTTTTTTGTATGTAGCATCAATTACAAGAACGGCTGAGTATCTTTCAAAAAGCTTCACGGAGTCTTTGTAGCAAAGAAAAGGGCTAGTCAGTTTTCCTGAAGTTGTATCATATTTCAACTCGTAGTAATAGTTTCCATTTTCATTCAACTTATCAACAAGAGAGTGAATTAGAAGCTTGTTGTTCAATTCATCTCTATTCTTTTTAATTACATTGTATAGGCTCCCTTATCGATGGATTTACTAGTCTATTTTTGAATCAAGGCAGTCATTCTATTAGATGGTAATGCACCAGACTAAATCATTACAGAAACAGTCTTCTGATCTTCTGTTGGGTGTTTACGCAATGCATGACTGTCGTATTCTTCTTTTGTTGGTAAGTGCTTTTGAGTACTGTTCTTCACTGTGATAATAATAATAATAATAATAAACCGTCCTTTCTTGCGACCAATATACCAGCTGAATGAACAGTCAATTCTTTTGGATCTACCAGAACGGTGTTGTTTACCAGAAGATTTTGGGTAAATCATAGTACTGGTGGGCTTTCTTTATCTATCACAGATCAACTCTATTTATGAAAAAACCTTTTCCATCAGGATCTGATCTTCTTTTAACAAATTCAGATAAGTGTTAATTTGCAAAACAATAAACAGACTCAAGTGTCAATTCAGATGTTCTAAATGGACCGAGATTTGAAGGTGATTCCATAGTAAATGACACATTAATAAAATCTCTATTTTCATTATATTCATAGCATTCATCAGTATTAATTTCTGCTTCAAACATTTCATCATTCTCCTGAAGACCACACTCCATGGTAAAGTTCTTGCCAAACACATCATCCCTCATGTCGGTTTTAGTAATTTCTGAATCAAGTTGTATTTCTTCGATATCTTAATTGACAAAGTTTATCCAATACTAGAGCTTGTGATCACAATTTGAGAGATCATTACAAGTAGATAATTCTTCAATATCAAACATGGTGGAGTTATGCAATAAAAAAAAAGAATATGAACCAACAGTAACAAAGCTTAAAGAAAAGGAACTGTATTAAAATAAAACGACGCCACTCATATATTTTCACGTCTAATATATTGTGCTACTAGCTAGATTGATTACTCTGTATCATTCAGTCCAGCAATAATTGTCTTTGAAAGACTCTACCGACGATAGAGTTAATGTTTTAAATTTATACTTCAAAAAAGGCTATTTTGTTGTTTTTGGACCGCAAATCTAAAATACTTTCATCTTCAAGATGTTGGTTTTGCGGTCCAAATAACTGTGCCCTATTCCTAATTATCTGAATAATCACACCATTGAACAACTCCAGAGCTGTCTTGATGAGTTTATCAATAACAAAAGGGCCAGTATCAAGAGTACCGATGAGCTCAAGACAGCCTTAGAAGTTTGGGGAGACACCCACGTTGATATTGCCAAACATTTAGTGAGCTCAATGAAGGATCGTTGCCAGGCAGTTATTGATGCCAAAGGTGGCCCAACAAAACATTAAATAAAACCTTTTTTTATGTATAATAATATAGACTATATTTTAAACTAACTTTATTTTTAATTTGGCGTTGTTAATGTGTGCTTTGAGGCTTGAGCCTTTTTATACATAACTAATGTTCTTTCTCAAGACTTCAAAAATATATCGTAACTTACTAATTTTATGACTGTATAACGACTTGGCTACTGATTCTGGTAGTGAGTTTAGACAATACCTTCAATGCCTCAAGGTCATGTTTGGGAGTTGTTGGGTAGATCACTTTCTGGGTGGGTATTCTTGTGCTTCATCCACTTTACAATGATTCACCTTTCTTTCTTTCTTTCTTTTTTTTATAGCAAATCTAAGAGAGCATAAAGCCTCGTTGAAATAATCTGCCAGTGAGGAAACATCCAGAAACACAAGTGTTTTACTATGTTCACCTAAATTAATAGAGATTAGAAATAATGCTTGTCTATAGAATAGTCCTTACCTAATGAATACTTGAGAAGGTATGTAAGCTTTGAGCTTCTATATGGAGCGTGCATATCTTTGTTTTTTTTATCAAGACTTGCAATGACATCTCCAGGACAGCTCAGCCTTTTGTTGGCTGGTTGTGTTTCTCGTAATCCATCTCTAGTTGGTTGATCCTGACATGTTTAGCCTTTCAGATCCTGCCAAATCTACCAAATTCAATAACCCCTCTGTTGTTTCTCCTGTAGCGGAATTCCTTCCCTGTATTCTCAAGATAAAGCCACTGTGGCTGTGGGAAGAGCGTTCATTAATGTTTGTAGCTGCTGTTGCTCTGTTGTGGCTGGCCTTCTTAAGCATAGCACGCACATCTGCTAGGGAGTCCAAAAGAATGATAATTAGCCAAGTGACAGTGTGAATGAAGGACTTACCACTTGTTATGCCAGTAACCTCGGTTTATCAATATTTTTCATGTCTGATTTCATAGTTTGTTTTTCCATGTTTATGATTATCACCCAATAGGCCACGAATGGACTCGTTGTATATTTCATGAAATTGCCTCACCATTTTGTAGTGCCCATTATTTTCTTTCACCTTCTGAACTACATCATAGAGTTGATGGGATGACTCCTCTGTCTTCACCTGGTGCTTCCTTCTATAGTGTATGTCTAAAAGTATTATGGGTTAGTCCACCTATGTTTAACCTTTCTTTCATTCTTTCTTACTTTTTCACTTCCTGTATGGCCGTATCTAGTATAAATACAAACAAAATCAAACATTAATAAACTATTATTAATGATAATAATCAAGATAACTTACGCAAAAATACAAATAGTGTGCCCCTCTGGAGCTGGCTGAACAAGATGGGAGCCTTCTTCATAGCATTCTTTCTGTATGTTTTTATGAGGAAATACCTGGTCAAGAGAGAATCTGTGTTTCCTGCTAGACACACGACCAAGTATACGCTTTGATTTCTGAGTGATTTAGATTGTATCATTGTCTTTACCACAGAACTCCATGTCTGTGATTAAGTTAGGGTTTGACTTTTCAGACTCTAAACAATTTGCTTAGTGACATGACATGATATACTTCAGTTTCCTTTTTCTTCTTCTTATCCATAGCTGGGTGTACACGACAGAAGACACCGATATTTCCCTTGTATTCTTGCAAATCTTCTTCAGCAAAGACATTGGGCTCTGATTCTGCTTATTTCTTCTTCTCTTCTTCTCTTCTTCTCTTCTTCTCTTCTTTTATTTAATTCCCCACAGTTTCGATGATGTGTTATGGATAGGCAGGCTGTTTGTCCATTACCTAAAACAAAGGGTCATTAGTTTCTATGCAGAAGAATGAATTGACTTGCCTTTACTTTTGCATTTAGAACTTTAACTTCCCCTTGTGTTGTATGATGATTAGTGTGTGGTTTTTCATATGATTCCTATAGTCATTATCAGTTAATGAGTTCATATGGAGTGGGCATATGAAATGGCAAATCCTACCTGTAGGCTTATATATTCAGTGGTATAGTTTTAAATTTCAGTTACCCCTTTCTCTTTTAAAATTCTGCTCATTCTCCTTCAAGTACATTAGATCCTTCTCATGAGCTCTGCTTTCTGTTTCCTTTTACAATTCAGATGATTTTATGTTCTCCTCGTCCTTTCTTACTTCTTCCTAATAAAGGTATAATTAGGGTCATGTAGAGTGTTGTATGTGTATGTCTTTACCTGCTCTTCTCTCTCCAAATCATTTACTCTTTCTGCCACTTCTGGTGTCTGCAGGTCCTTTTCTGGTACATCGCTTTCTAGGTTTGCCTTGAATTCAGATGGTTCAGCAACTAATGGAATAATAAAGAGAGTGAGTTGATAAATAGTGTATTATTCATATGTACTCTTTGTATTACCTGCTTCAATGTGTTCTTGAAGATTCAACTTTTTCCATGTGGAATGGGTTAGATTGTACAATTGAAGGCACTTCTATTCTATATTTACTTACCTTTTTATTAAGAACACATCTCTTTTTCACATTAGTATCCAGTGACTTGGATGAAATATTTTTGGTTCTAGCAGCTACAGTGTCACTGGTTGTAGTAGCTGGTTGCTCAGGCTTAGAAGAGCGTGGCATGATTGGAGTTTGCTTACGTGGTTGTATGCGGGGTGCTCTTAATGAGGGAGGAGTGGGCATAGGGGGTCGGGTGGTAGTGGTGGTGGTTGGTTGGATATGGGGTGTTTTTGATGATGAGGGAGGAGTGGGCATAAGGGGTCGGGTGGTAGTGGTGGTGGTGGTGGTGGTTGGTTGTTTAAGCTTAGAAGAGCGTGGCATTATTGGGGCTTGTTTGCGTGGTTGGATTTGAGGTGCTCTTAATGAGGGAGGGGTGGCAATAGGAGGTCGGGTGGCGGCAGCTGGTCGTGTTGTACCAAGAACAACTCTTTTCTTTGTAGTTGTATTCAGCAACTCGACTGATTTTCTCTTTGTTCCAGCAGCCACAATGTTGCTGGTGGTGGTATCTGGCTGCTCAGTCTGGGAAGAATGCGACACTATTGGGTTCTGTTTGCGAGGCTGAATACGAGGTGCTTTTAATGCAAGAGGAGTAGCCACAGGAAATCTGGTGGTGCTTGTACCAGAACGACGTGGCTCACCAGAAGGCTTCTTAATAGTTTGTGAGGGGGATAGTCCTGAGCCTACAGGTGGTCTACTGTCTGTTCTTTGGCTGGAACTAAGTGCTGTACGTTCCTTTCTCAATAGTGAGGCACGCGTACTTTTGACTGCCATGGAGGGAGTGGATAGAGACACGGGCTTCTTGGTTATTCTGGATGATTTCACATCCAAAATACTTCTTTTCTTGCTGTCTTTAGGTGTTACTGGAGGCATTTGGATTGGATTGAGTTGTGTATAGAGTAGAAAAGAAGTAAGATTATTTTTGTAAGAAAAAGGATGAAAAGAAGTAAGATGTGCATATCTATAATTCGCCGATGTTTTAAATGTATGAGCATTAGTTTCACATGTAATTGGCATGACTGTAAATTTGATTGGACACTCTACTGGTGTGTATGCCGTCCGTGTGGTTTCTGTCCAAGGGTATCTTTGTTAGATGACAGGCAGTTAGAAAATGTATATTTATTAAACTGATTTATACTTCTGCTTTTATATAATAATAAAAATCAAACAAAACACATCTTGTCACTTTCTAGATAGCTTGTTTGTATTATGGTCTTCTATCAGCCAGTAAACCAAGGCTCCAACGATACATGGGGAGAAGGAGGATAAACTAATAGGATTATTCTTCTTGGTTCTAGTAGTATCTTGCTAAATAGATGATATTTAGTTTATAGAAAATAGATAGAAATACAATAAGAAAGAAAAAAAGAGTCTTTAGTAGTATTGAATAAGTATCAGCTACTATTCAACTATTGATATAATAGCGTCGTTAATGGCTTCTTGGCTTCAAAGTTATTTTGTTGAGTTGACGTACGATTCACTCTGTTTTTATTTATTTATTTATTCAAATTGTATGTCATACTTTTATACTTTTATTCTAATCTAACAATTATTACAAATAGAGTAATTTGGCGTAAATCACCACTAAATAGAGCAAACTCTAATGCAGGCTGTTGTACTTTCATAATCTAAAAAGACCTATCCACTGCATTCAAATACGCCACAGCTTATCCTATATGCCTCATCCCAGACTCATCATTGTATGGCCATTCTTAAAAATAAAAAATAAAAATAAAAAAGACCAACTGTTGGTTTCTCGCCTTTCTTAATAAAGATACTATTCATTATAGTCATTAGGAATAGATTCTTACTGGTATCTAACCAATGAAACAGTGTTTATAAACAGATAGAGAGTCCATACATGAAACTAAAAGTCTAGATATTTCTAATAACACAAGTAGTTTAAAAATACTTTATGTGCCATCTTTTAGGCTTACATATTTATTTGCCTCTGCTATTCCATTAGAATGTTGGTTTTATTATACACTGTTCTTCTTCATAACACTATTTATCTCAAAGTCATCACCTCTTTTCTATTGATTTGCACGGTGTTTATCTGAATATAGGTTCTACACACACTGTACATCTTAGCTACCTTATAAGGCCTGATAATAATAATAAAAGAAACATTAACACTAACACTTTATACAGGTTCTCTATCCAAAGTGAATGTAACCATAGAGAGGAAGAGTATGAATAAACACATCCATCCTAATATTATTATCCTATAATTCAGATAACAAGATATGTCCACTTGATACCTATGCAACCGACATTTCCATGTGTATAGAGAATAAAAGAAAAAAACTCTATGTAAATGTATAGGAAGCTATTGATCATCACAAAAGACATACAAATCTATTCAATTTTTATGCTGTGTATTCTTAAACTGTGGTGGATTTCTCTTTTCTTCATTATTAAAAGAGGGTGCCTTAAGACCAAGAGCACCAAAGATCATTCGTTTTGCGGCATTACTTGTTGTTATTCGACGCACAGGTCTTTCAATATGTGGTTTTTCACAATGTAGCCTTTTGATATGTAGTCTCTCAATTTGTGGCATCTCATTATGTAATTCTTCATTCTGTGGCTGTTCAGGTGTAGCCTGTATGAATGAGGTTTGGATAGTTTCAGGGCTATTGAATTCGTAAAGATACTATCATAGTAAAATATAACGAGCAAATGAAAAAGTCCAATAATATGAAATAAAATAGTTTGTACATAATACTTTATTCTCACCTAATGTCCAAGATAAATAACACTACAATTGTATCAAAACTGTCATAAACAGTATTATAATATTTCAAGTGAAAATATTAAACAGTAATTCTGATTGGATTTTTATTTTAAAGCATAAGTTTATCTATTATTCAGTACCAGGAACTGGTATAGAAGAGCTAGTATCTGTTTCCAAAGAGTATCTATCGTCCTTATAGTGTATAAAGACGCTTATTCCTATTGTTTTTTACTGCTCGTTAATGATTTTTATTTTTATTCTCACTTTTATAACAGGGCATCTCTTATCAGTATGTCTTGGTTATGCCGTATGAATTCAGGCAACCTTGCTCAATTTTAGCATACATGTCTACTATGTACTGATGAAAGAGCTTTCTAAATGAATGCAAATAATTTGAATCATTTCTGTACATCAATCTGAAGTAGTAGTATTTCATTATGCTTATTTTGACATTTTGGTCATTGACTGAGCATATATTCATATTTCAACCTAACTGTCCATCAGGGAAAAGAAGTACATAGTTCATAGGATCATACTAATATCAGGCACACTGGCAGGTGACTCAGATACTAACTGTGCCATTGTTTTGAAATATAAAACATAGGGGTTGATTTCATGCATTAAACCTTGAAGTCTTTCCAAGGTTTTGAGTTTGACAGAATTGAATACAATATGTCTAGTGTTCATCTCATTGACTGTATCAAATACATCTATTTGAGAGAAATTAGGCTGTGCATCTTCTTCAGGTAAAAGTGATCCTATGCTATGATAAAGGCTTCCATGTGTACGAAAAGCATAAGCCTCACTACGGTTGTTTTGGGCTGGGATGTGGCATTGTATTGGCTGGACCCGCTATCAGACTTTTCTGTACGAGCAGCTGAGCTCAAGAGAAGGCTCTCTTGGAGTGTACTCTTCTGAGAACTCATTCTGATACAGTTGACTGCCGCTTTCATTAGGGCGTTTGGGTGAAGAGTCAAAAGAGTGTTGGGAAATAAGGTCTTCCTGCATGGTCGTCAATGGAATGCTAGTCCTATGTATTTAGCTATTTCGATATATATTAATCAACGTCTCAGTAACTTCCGAGCCAACAGATAGACATTCTTGCCTATTATTACAGTGCTATCACTTTATGAATTCATTAAAGACGTATGACTTTGAATAGATAAAGATAGTAGTGTTGATAATAAATAGCAGTGGTTTTTATTAAAAGGTTGCTTAGTAGACACTTTGGCTATCCTTGGCCTCTATAGCAGTCTTGCATATCCGCCCCATGCTGGTAGTGAGACCATCTGTAGTATCTTTGGAAATTTTCTCCCATTCTTCTAACAAAGGCACCTCCAAATCATAAAGATTACTTCCTGTTGTCATTCTCTTTCTTATGGCCCTGTCAAGTTTGTCCAATAAATGCTCTATAGGATTCTGTTTTATCCAGACTGATGAATTATGGGACTTTACATGATTAGATTGCTTTTATTTAGTGGGATATTTAACTCTTTATATCCTTCTCAATTGCCATGGTTACGTATTTGTACCTTCTGTAGTTGGATCTACGCATATGCCCTATCTTATTTATCAGTACTGTACAATTGATGAGTGTTACTTCTGTTAGACATATCTCTGTATTGTCTCTGGATACAACACACTCGTCTCTCTCATTAAGATTGGGATTGCTCCCAGTGCTTATTTTGGCCTTGAAGCATCCATTTTCTTTTTATCTCTTCACGATACGGGAAATTGACTGCTTACTGATTCCAAACCTAGCAGAAATGGCAGACTGGCTAGTCCCATTGACAGTGGCCTCGTGAGCAATGAGACAACAAGCAAAGTCATCACTATTTCTTTTTCTTCTTTCCAAGAGGTCTCATGCGTTGTTTGGTATTGTTAGATGTGGTAGACATTAGAGTGGAAAAGCAACAAATGAATAATGTTTAATAAAAAATATTGTTTTAAGGGTAAAATTATAGTCTGAATTTGAAATGTCCCTTGTTTTTTTGACCTCTACTGTACACTCCATGGTTCAATAGACTAGGCATCCGCCCACTACAAATCTGTCAGTCTGCTTGTCTGAGACTTTGTCTTGCTAGATCTGCTACTGCTAGGTTTGGAACGATCCAGGTTGCCCAATTAGCTGCCCTCCCTAACATATACTCTCGTTTTCTTTATCTGCAAGCCAAATTTGTTGAGCGCGCAGCTACCCTTCCTGAAGACACCCTCCTCTGGTGCCTTGTCCCGCAGCTTGAAGCACCCCAGAGTAAAGCCAGATGGATTAAGCTACGTGGCAATGTACTCTGGCAAAATGCTCAAAGAATAGGACGGGCTCACAACCCTCTTAAATATCCATTAAAAGTAGCTTATCTTGAACGTCTTCAAAGTGAAATTACTAGTCTAGTACGTGGCAAGAATCCGCTGGTGACGGTAGCCCGTGGACTATGTAGACCTGTTTGGGATCCAATTCTTCTACTACCGTGCACGCGCAAAGAAAGACATCGTCTACTAAAATGGAGGATTGCTTGGTTACCACCAACACCTTCAGTTCCTTGCCAATGTGGCCACCCATCTGCCAATCGGGACCACTTTCTCACTTGCACATTCGTTGACCATGAACGCTCCACGTTCTTGTTCTTCCTAGTTCCTGCACCACCACAAGATGTTCATTCAATTGACTATTGTCTAAATCTTCTGCCGCGCACGGTTAAGTCTTTTGTTAAATGGCGAGACCTTTGGCCCAGTCTGTTAATACTGCTGCAAGCCATTGATCGAGCCACGTCTACTCGAGACTTTAAGGTAGAGCCATCAGCTGGTAGCCTGCTCATTGAGGCTGCTGATGGGTGTGTTGAGCGGGAACGCCAACGCCGCCATAGAGTGCAAAGACTCCTGCAGCAACAGACGCTGTATCCTCACTTCTCCTCCGATCTCTCCTCTACCACCCATTCTTAACCCGTTTAGCAAAGCCAGAAGCTGCTAGTGTAGTTGCTGTATTTATGTCCTCAGGATTGTCCGAGTTGCTCCAAGCATCCCTCATTGGATTTCGAATCGCCACAGGATGACGGCTATCTTTTTGGTGTCCTGGTTTCCTTGCTGACTTTATGGCCTTTTGGATGTCTATTCATAATTCTCATTTTACCATCATTTTTTCGTTTTTCATCATTTTTCCCTCATTTGAGGTTTTGTATTTCTCGGTCCTTCTGTTTCCGATTCATTTGCATTATTTTTTTCACCTATGTATTTGAAGTATTTCTATGTTTATTCCTTTTTTTCAAACGATCTCATAGGGTGACTAAAATGCCCAATGCATGAATAGCAACCAACATCCAAAAAATAAAAATACTTTGAACTGTAGTAATAGAAATTCATCATTATGGCGATTTTTTATTTTTATTATTGATGTTATCAATTCAACGTGATTGGTTTTCCAAGTTTTGCTATTTGCACTTATTTGATTTGCCACCACTATCAATGGTTGAGAAAACAGTGCCATGGAATGACATGAGTAAGATTGTTACTGGCTTAAGGCCGTTCATTTGTCGCCCTAATAAGGCGCTTCTTATCTTCACGACTCCTGGCTGTGAGTCTCTCTGGCATGTGGACTCAGTTATGTCTGTATGGACTTGTATAATACACCTTGAGTGCGTTGTGTTTAGCTTTGGCAAGCAGGCCAAATCTCAAAGCATTGCTCCGGTCTTAGTCCACCAACTGGGTGCAGTGGTTGATATTACCACATGCCACACCAGAGACAAAGAACTTATTCAGGAGGTCATCTTCAAAGACCCCGAGATGCGCCTTAAGACCTCCTCTAAAGGTGTGTCTTTCAACAACATGAGGTTTATTGCTTCTGCTAAGCTAGACTCAGACGCCAACCTAGTAGAGGTTAATCTCTACTATAATTCCAATTGTCACCCTGAGAGGGACTTGCAGGCACCCATTGTTGAGGTATTTCATCTTTATGGCAAGGGTGTACACCTTCATGCCTGTGTAGATAAGCACAAGATCTTCCGAAGAGAAGTTTCGGTTGTGCTAAACCTCTCTTCTGTGGAGAATCCTCACTCCCTTGCATCGCTTCCTCCATCTTTGAGGAGGGAATGTTCAACGCATCAGTCGAGATCTGTATAAAGGGTCTCCCACCCTACTGCCAGTACTGCTGCTGTTGCTGCTGCCAAGAGGGCCATCTCATGAGGGATTGATCTTGTCGTCCTGCTTCTGTTCCTCATTGCCACTATTGTAGTGTATCTGACTACAAGGCCAATGATACTGAGTATCCCCTCTTACCCAGAGACAAGGGTCGCTGAAGAAGCCGCTACTGAACATTGCCTTTGCCTTTGTGTGACTGTTTTCTCGATGTGTAAATCTGTCACTAAGGCCAATGCCATGGAGTTATAAGCGTTGGCTCTCTTCAATTGGGAACCCTCAATAGGAGAGGTTTCTCTCTAGATCTTTCTAGTGTTGAGGCTGACCTTGGCAACTTACAGTAGATTTGAACTGCCAATCTTGCCCAGAGTACTAGTGTCAAGTGGTGTGAACAGGGCGAGCAGTCCAATGCCTATTTCTATAGGACCATTAAACAAAGAAAGACTGCAAAGTCAATTGCCTTGCTTCAGGATCCTATTTCTGGTGGTCTCTTTTCTTTCTCACTATGGCCGACATACTTTACTGCATGCATGAAGATAGCACTGTAGAAAACAAAAGAACATACCGATACACTAGCAATCAAAGTGCTATTGAAAACAAATTGAGAAAGTTCAGAAAACTCGGTGAGAACTTGAAGCCTGATGCAGTGAACGCAGCCGAGTTGTCTCTATCAGGACATACATCTTCAACAGTCAATTGTGAAAAGTTTGTAGGATACCTTGAGGAAAGAGCCAGAGCTACCCCAGTATTGCATAACTAATTATTCAAATGAAGATACTCCTGCTGTGGGAAACCGGAATGCCAATGGTTTACTCCCATTTCGTAAAATGAAGCCTTTGAGTCTTATTAATAAGCAACAATCAGACAAACGGCTAGCTAGAAATCTTCGAAAGAAGTTTGGCGATGATGCTGTAATGATGATTGGCAATTGGTCTACAGGAAACACAAAGTTCCATGAACCAGTGAGAGGTGTTGGAATAAGAAGAATGATGAAGAAAGAAGGGTTCATCGTGTTCCTTATTGATGAGTTCAGAACATCCAGTCTTTGTCTTGCCTGTAAGAACGGTGATCTTGAGAAATTCAAGAAAGTGCAAAACCCCAAGACCCTTCAGAAGAGAGATGAACCCCACAGTGACATGTCATAGTCTTTAAAGGTAGAAAGCTTATATATATAAAAGTCAAAGAAAAGACCAATAAGTTTATTATTATTATTTTATTTAGGTGCAAAACCCAATAATGTTTGAAGATCATGACCAAAACTGTTGGAGTTTCTTATGAGATGATTTCTCAATACTTTTGGAATTGGGACATGGCAGCAACATTGAACTTTTGTCATGTTCATTTTTTGGGCTACGAGAAGAAGGCAAACAACCCAAATGCTTTTGTCGATCCAAGACAGTACAGTCTGTTGGTACCAAAAGAAAGGAGCCACCTTTAGCTAGTGGTAGCTAATCCACCAAAACATCAAAAAAAGAATCCGGTGTAGTTATCGCTACACTAAACCAAGATACACATTAGTCTCTTTTGAACCATACTACATTTCTATACTATATTTTCCCCAAAGATGCACCAATACTCTCTGAAGATAGTGTAGCTATTGCTAGAATAGGCAGACAGAGTTTGAAATAGTTCATTTAGATAGTGAAAATACCTTTTTTAAAACACAATAGCCAATTATAGTAATAGAGTGATTGTATTGTCCGTGTATTTCCTTTTATATTCCAAGAATATTTAGGTGTGTAGACTACCAACAGGAGAATAAATAATAGGATTCCATTGGAGATGGTGTGGCTCTGTTGCCATGACACTTATTTGAATGCCCATAAAGAGAAAGAACAATGATTCGTATAGAAAGAGAAAAGTCTAAATTTGCCTATTTTGGTGCTTATTCTTTAGTGAAGTGTCCCTGCGATGTGTGATTTGCACCTATAAAGGGTTATTTAGTAAAATATTACTCAAGCCAACCAGTTTGGACTAAAAAATGAAGCACCAAAAAAAAGAAAAAAGAAAAAAAAAGAGCAGTCTATTCTAGACCCTGCGATTCTCCTCACGATTTACTGGTGTATAAGAGAGAGAGAGAATTCTACACCCTTGCTTACAGAAAGCAGTGACACTTTTATTCCCATAGAGTGTGAATATTTCTATTCCTATTGCTACTGATACTATGTCTATGTCTATGTCTATGTCTATGTCTATGTCTATATTGGCATTGGCATTGGCATTGGCACGGTATTGATGTATAGTATATGTACCTAAGAGAGAGACAATAGAGACATTATTTCTGTGCCACAGCATTGGCTTATTCCATCAAGGCATGGCCTGTACTTGAATCATGACAAATCCATGTTTTATCTTTTCTTACAACTGAATCAGAACATGGGTCTAAGTTGCAGAATGAATCCATTTTCATTCGTGCAGACGTCAACATCTCCTCCAGTATTGGCTCGTAATAAATAAATAATAAAGAAAAAAAGGAAAACAGAAAAAAGGTCAAGGAAGGAATGTAAGGTCCTGCTTCACTATGCCTTTTCCACTAAAATACACTTCTGCTGGCACCAACTTTTATAACTACCAAGGTAGTGAGTGTTCACAACGAAAAGACCACCACAGCGAAAGAGACGATGGCAGTGTTATCAGTTTTCCTCTTCCTGCCACACCCGTCTCCCTAGACTCACCCTGCAAAATACCCAGTTATGAGGAAGGCCCTCGTCGACCACAGTACCAACGATTTCACTCTACATCATTTGGCAAACCACCCTCTTCTACCCACTCTCTTTCTCATGGACGCACCTATAAAATCCCCTTGCACAATACAACAGAAAAGATTGCTCCTATAAAAGAGTGGCAAAAGGTATGTCCAAGCTATGAGCAGAAATAAGAGATCTTACCCACTGTCTCAGATGATGGCTGACCTTAAAAAAGAGAACTTTGATCTTAAGCTGCGTCTTTATCATATGAAAGAAATGCTGAGCGAGGATGCTGACTTGCATTTATTAGAAGAGGTAGGATTTGTGTGTGCATTATGTAGATGAGGGTGGATCTTTTAGGCAGTCCAATGGATGGGGGATGATGATTGGACAAGAGCAGTAGGTGGTAGTAGTAATAATAATTGGTGGTGGTGGTAGCCGTCTTCTACACCCAATCCCCGCATCCACACCTACTCATTCATTGGACTGCCTACTGAACCCACTCACTGAC
Source organism: Spinellus fusiger (assembly GCA_025094145.1). Lineage (NCBI taxonomy): Eukaryota > Fungi > Mucoromycota > Mucoromycetes > Mucorales > Phycomycetaceae > Spinellus > Spinellus fusiger. Next base: position 96,348 of record JALLLS010000073.1, on the reverse strand, counting down.
TGACTGACTCACTGGCTGCCCACACCCAGGTTATCATCTCTAACTCTGTGTATTCCACATAGAACCATTGTCTGCGATTGGACATTCGACATGCCCTGGATAGAATAGAAGCACTTGAACAGACCCTTCACTCCACCTTCCAGCCAACCCTTGGGATTCCACAGACATCCAATGCCAGTCCCAGCCAAGAATCCATACCCTCTGCCTCACACTCCATTGGCACACAGACAGCCCAAGGTGCCTTTGTACAGGGCAGTCTGCTGGATGCACTCCAAGGCCTTCATATCACACCACTGCCCATAGACACAGACACCGACACAGACATAGACACAGACACAGAACCCCACTCCCTTACCACCCTCTCCAACATTCTTCCCGACATGGAGGATGGAAAGGTCAGAGGGTGGCTTAACCAACTGATAGAGAATAAAATGACGAGATAGAAATCCTAGTCAACTGCAAACAGTCCATGGCCCAACCATTGCTTGTTTTGTTTAGAGGATAGGTAGCCCCACCAACCAGAGATGACCTTCTTCTCCTTCGTACTACCTTACTAAACTCACCTATGATTCTGCTTGTTTCTAAAAGGATATAAAAACACACTTGTTGGCTCCCTTCAGATCACAGCAACTCCACCACTCATAGATAAAAAGAGACACATTAGCACTTGTTATTTGCACTCCTTTTTGTTATTACTATTACTGATATTATTACTGATATTATTACTGATATTATTACTGATATTATTTATTATTAATATTACTGGTATTATTAATATTATTAATATTATTTATTATTTATTGCTCTTTCTCTTCTGTTTCCTATTGCCCAGTGCCATTTCTATTTCTCAACTCTACAGAAAAGAGATAGCTCTATAGAAGGCCAACTTATCTGTTTTAAAAAAAAAGAACAAGAACAAGCCACTCTCTTCTCCTCAGTCTAGTCAGTCTTTTAGAAAGAATAAAAAAAGAAAAGGAATTGGAAACCAACACGACTTACTCTCATCACCACTCTCATCACCGTAGCCACTGCCACACCCATTCATCATCCAACGTTGCTCCCATAAACAGAAGAAGACTGTACGCTAATAGCACAAGATATATATGTCCATTTTATGTGCATAGACACCACCCTTTGTCTCCAGTAAAGAAGAAAGAGAGAAGCTCACCATGGAAACCTCTCGTTGCTCGGTCGTCTTACTACAACCAACACCTATTGTCGACTTGTCTAGTCACCCACTCTTCTCATTGCAGTCTCTATTCCACAAAGGTAGTACTGTGTACGTTAATAGATTCTCACTCTTGCTCCAGTGCAGCCACACACAAACACCTCTGAAGCAATAGCATGGATACAGCAGCAGACCACACCTACACTTGTCCTGGTAGATATCGACACTGTCTCCTCTCCCCTTCCCTGGATTCAGCGTATTCAGTGTGATTTGGGAGACCTCGTCCGTCGTGTCCCTATCATTGGTGAGTGGGGTTTTGAAAGTACCAAATAAATAACTTTGTCCTAGTGTCCTGCTCCAATGAATCACCTGAATTCATGGTAGAATGTCTTGATGCTGGTGCTGCCGACTATTTACTCAAGCCATTGCAGCCACAAGTCATTAAAACCCTTTTTCTGGTAAACAATGCTATGGTCTTCATGGTCAACAGGCCTTGGTTACCCTATGCCTGTAGTGTTGAAGTGTTGTACTGATGAATTGTCCTTATAGCGACTCTGCTCCCATTCAACCGGGAAAAGCCGAAGTCATATCAGCCCACCTTCTTCTGGCCTTGTCTCGACTGCTACTCATCACCGTATTAAGCACCTCCTAGCCAAGGATGATGTGTAAGTGACTTTTTTTTTCTTTTTTTTTCTTCTTCTCTGCCTTTGCTTTTTTACATGGCCTTTTTTTTTTTCTCTTTTCTTCTCCAATCCAAAATGGACTCTTTTTTCTTCTTCTCTTTATTGTGATTGGCTTTGAAGGCCGGGGTAAAAAAAAAAAGGGTTCAAATGCACATATTCACCCCACGCTATATCTGTTCTAGGCATATCCAAGCCATCATGGAAACTCATCTGCCTTGTGTAAGCCAAAATAACTACCGCCCACCTTCAAAAGAGCGGACAGCCCTTTTAAAGCAGCAGATCTCCAACTGGGAGTTCTTTCCTATTGATCTAGACCCAGAAGACTTGATCTTTTGTGTAGTGTTTATATTTGAGCAGGTCTTTCTCTGTCCTGAATTAGCTTATCCCTCAGTAACCCAAGGCAAGTTTGATCTGTTCTATCTGTGTGTCTTAACCTTGAAACAGCCGATCTTTATCATTTTATTCTTGATCTGTCCAAAACATACCATGATCAGAACAGCTATCATAATTTCGCCCATGCTGTAGATGTCTTACAATCTACTTATTATATGCTATGCTCACTGGGTGTATTGACACTGGCAGATCGATCTCCCTCACCACCCAAGGAGAATCCAACCTGGCCACAATCCTTATTAAGGCCTAAAGACGTATTTGCACTGCTAATTGCTGCCATTGGGCATGATGCTGCTCATCCCGGTGTTAGTAACATATTCATGGTGAGTAGAAAACAACAACATCCGTCAGTGAAAGAGTCACTAACGAACAGCTGGATCTGTCTACTTGTCTACCTCCTCACTCATCTGTATACATTTGTATAAAAAGATCAACTCTGCTACTCCATTGGCATTGCTATACAACGACAGCTCAGTCCTCGAGAGCTTCCATGCAATGACTCTGTTCCAAGTCATGAAACGGCATGGCTTTGATCAACTGGCAGGTGGTGCAGGCTCACCTGAATATCAAGGTAATGCATGGAGAAATAAAGGAGGTTCCCTCAACTGACAGCATGCCTGTAGAATTCCGTAAACGTGTCATAACAAGCATCTTGGCGACCGATATGGCACATCATGCTGATTATGTCACAAAGATTAAAGAACAGGCGGTTCGTTTACACTCCACCCCCCTTCGTAGCATGGATGAAGCCACGTGTGAAAAGGAGCGCTTGCTGCTATGCAGTGCTATCATCAAATGTGCTGATATCAGTAATGTGGTACGTTTGTTATTGTTATTACGATGACGATGACTATTTTCATCTTTCTATTGGAGAGAGAGAGAGAAATGCATGCATATTGGGAATAAGTCCATTGACACTGACATATCTTCCTTCTAGGCTCGGCCTTACAGATTGGCTATTAAATGGGCAGAGCTATTGACCGAAGAGTTTGCCTGTCAAGGCGACCTGGAACGTGAACTTAGTATGCCTGTTTTGCCTTTTAATGACCGAGAAAAGATTATACTAGAAGATTCTCAAATTGGATTTATTCAGTATGTGGCAATGGATCTCTTTTCTAGTGTAGCAGGGGTCATGCATGGTAAGAAGATGAAAGAAATAATATATACATATATATATATAAATGTGTGTGTGTGTGTGTGGACTCTATATTAAAGGACATCTTTCCTGTTGCTTAGAAATTACATTTGCTGTAAAACAGATGCAACAAAACCTTAAGCAATGGCAGAATCGCAAAAGTGTATTGCATGACTCTGGTGTCTCCAGTCTAGGAGATACCGATGATTCAGGTAAACAAATAACATACCTTTTACAGTATCGATGTCTAATATGCCACGTTGCCAGTCAAAGATGTAATACACCCCGAAGTAGAGTACTCAAAGAGTCCAGTTACTGGATACCACATGCGTCTTTCCATGGATAAGAAAAATAGTGATGGACTTTTCACAAAACTACCCTCCATGCCTGCTGTAGCCATGTCAGACTATGGGAATCATGGGACCATCAACGCCAAGTCCTTCTCCTATCGTATAAACCACTTCCAAGAAGCTTCTACTATAGACAACTGGCCTATTGATAGATCTTCAGGTCCTGCTCATTGCCAATGCGTCCTACAATAAGGTCTACTCTACTGCCTTTTTCTCTCCTTTTGTTTATTTCCTTCTGTAATTTGTTATGTTCTTCTAAAGAGTAAGGATTGTTGTTTGAACCCCTCTCTTATTTTCCCCTTTATTTCTTTTTTACATTTCCTGTATAGATTTCTATAGATTGTATATTTTAGAGTATTATTATTTCCACTTCTTTATTTCTCCTCGCCTCTCACTAGAGAGTGTATGTCTCTCATTATTATTATTTATAAGTACATTGTTTATCCTGTTAACTCCCTCTACTATCAAAAGGCTTTATTGTTCAGATGATTAAATCGGGTTTGCCATCTTACCGCCAGAGTATTCTATGCCATAAGATACAATAGAGTAGTAATGCCTTATTCTTCATAACATCTATCTACCTCGTATGCATTGTGCACTTATACATATATCCTGCCTAGCCTCCTTTTCTACTACTTTTTCTTCTTTTTTCATTCTATTCATAAGATAGCTCTCCTTTTAGTAAATCTATGACTTGAGAATCATCAAAAAAATAAAAAAGTACAATGATTGAGCTGGAGATCCCGTTTTGGATAAGTTTTTTTTGTGATATTAGGAAACCTGTAATTCAGAGGTCTGTGGTTTGAAGTCTATTGTATTTTCTCTTCACTAAATTAGATTATAGGAGGAACAGGACAGGAGTGTTCCTTGTTCCTAGAATTACAAGTTACACCTATGCTAACCTAACATAACTGACATCAACATGTACTCTATATAGTTTGATATCAGTTAATGTTTTTTTTATTTATATTATTATTGTTATTTATATTATTAAGTGTAATGAAAGGGCCTTTTTCTTCTTCTTTTGTGTGTGTGTGTGTGTGTGTTATCTATGATAATATGTCGGTATGTGTAGTATGATGACAATAGAATAAATGTCATTATACTAACGACAGCATAGGCTACACACTAGACACTATCTATAGAAACTTAATGTAAAATAAACCTATCATATCTTTTATAACCAAGTATAGATCAGAAGATGGTAGGCCAAGAAGAAAAATGAATGTAGAGGCTTACTTTTTTGACAAGAACAAACATGCCAATATGTTTCAAAAAATAAATAAATAGAACAATGCGATTAAAATAGCTTCATTTCAAGTGGTGCATTTATTAATACTAGAAGACACTATTAGTTCCAAGTGGCTAAATATATTGTTTTTCTAGAAATTATTATAAAAGTGCTAAGGACAAATGTCACCTCAAAGATAAGAAAGTCTTGTATATATATATATATATATTCTTGTCCCAGAGTCATGAATACAAAAGTATAATGCTTACAGAAGATTTAGATTTAAACAGTGTCATGCTATTATGTTGTATTAATGATAAATGCATTGTAACTCTATTAGTTTCTGTGTACTCTTTTTTCTTCTTCATCATCCAATTACACACTTCATAAAGGCAATAATGTATTAATGATATATACTATTAGCACTAGCTAGTAATAATCCAAATGCTAATATAAACAATGTCATGACATCATACATATTTAAACAAGAAATCCATTGTTGATAACTGTGTTCCATGAACATAAGTGATCGGTTGAAACTGAGCCTAATACCTTGTCTCGGGGCTCAATAGGCGTCTGGACTTTACTGTGACCGTTATCTCACTCAGCAGTATCGATCTGAATTGTTTGTATTGTGGTTGAATTGATTGGTAGACTTCATCACACTCAATATAAAAATGAATGCTCCAGTTTTGGGTGCTAAATACTCCAATTGTTCTTTCCGATTTTAATTACTTAACTAGACACATAACCATAGACCCATTTGCTTTATTTGTAAACATACTGTCATGCAATTATTACTATAGAGGTCACAGATAGAATATATTAAAAGGTGGTACATCTCCCAATACTTGGATAATAAAATAAATTAAATGGCACCACTGAAGGCTAAAACTAAAGTGGGAGTCTGGATTCACAGTGTGATCGATTAAGTTTTTTCTATCTGTATTTTACTTGACGATCTTTAAAACTTGCTATTTTCCTTCTTTTATTATCAAATGCCATAATATCCCATGTCATATAATAGAGTAGATAGCCTGTACAGAGATTCTATAAAAGTCTATCATAAGAAAAATTCTGCCAAAATGCTGATGCATACTACAAATACCCTCGAGAAAATCTCTATTTTCATTCATCAATGAACATGTCAAAAACAAATGACAACTTTTTTTTTCAAGGCAATGAAGTATATGAATAGGTTGGTAAATGAATTATTACTCTCCTATAAGAACTCTCTTATTCAATTGATCTTCTTAAAACTACAAATACACCATTTTCACAAATGATTCGTTCACATTTCGAAAAAGAAAAAATCAAGCCGTTCAAAATTATTAAACGAAATAAACGATTAATATTTTTTTGGAGCAATTAAAAGCTGATAAACATTGAGTTTTAGTCACTCAGACGCTTGAAAAACTGTCATTAAAGTCCAGAAGTAGAATTTTTCGCGAAAAGACAGAAAACACAGGAGATAAGAATTTAATTTCTCAAAATATGCATCCTATTGATAATTAGATATGTAGTGTCAAGGTACATGAGATAAAAGAGACGTGTAGTGCTCGAGAGGGAGTTGTCTACAACATAAATGCTTCACTACCTTGAGTGATATATATATATATAATAAATAATTAACATGATGAACGTTCTGTGGGAACAAAAAGGCAGATACGGCGTTGTGGGGAAGTGTAGTAGCAAAAGTAGACAAAAATACTGAATGACTTGTAACTCTCGGGGTGTTGGATATGTAACCAACGGATAAATCAAATTAATAATAGAGGAGATCCTTTTGTACTTCAACCTTATGAAAAAAACTAGAGCACAAGTGCCTCTACAGGATCTGATATGAAGACTGTACAAAAGATAGATATTTTATATTCTATTTTATAAATTTAACTACTTTTTTTTGTATGGAAGTCAGTGACTTCAGTTTTATTTACACGTACAGCCTATCAGAAGGAGGGAGGAAGGCGAGAGAAAAGATATATCTATAAAAGGGCAAAAGAAAGAAAAGAAAAGGAAAAAGAAAAAACAACTAAAGATCATTGTCTAGTTCTTGCTCTTCTGCTAGAATAGTCACCAAAGAGACTGCACGTTGGGCTACCACAGTGGGTAGAAAAGGCTTCTAAAGTCAACTAACTACATGATCCTTTAATTTATGACATTCAAAATATGAACCACCAGAGCCCCACGAGTTGGTAGGCCAAGAGTTTGGCTACCACCACAGATGTGCTGATATCTCTCTGAAATCTATTAAATTTCTAATAAAAATAAATAAAAGCCAATTCTTGTCCCCTCGCCTCTACTGTAAATTCATGGTGTCTGATAAGCAATAAATATCTCTCGTAGGCTACAAGTCAATACTTTGTCCATAAAAAAACATATTAATTAAATTATTACAATATTTGATAGATATCACTTGAAGATATATTGTTATACTTTTGTTGACTAATCATAGAAAGCTAAGAACTAGTGAAGTGTATTTTTCAAGACATTTTCAATAGTTGATTGATCTTGATAAAAGTATTCAGAATTAAGCACTGTAGTGAGAGATGTTTTTTAAGATATAGGGCACTTTTATATAAATAATAGTAAGCTAAGAATTATAGAAAACTCTTAAATAATTTATGATCTTTTATATATTTATATATCATTAGCAAGTCTTCTAATCTGTTTGTGGTTTTATGATAGTCTCATCTCAACCTTTTTATATGTTCCATAAACTATATTTTACCATCAATCATACACGTTTACGGATCTATTCAATGCACTTAGACAAGGTCTATGGAAGACAAAAAGATAGTCTTGGTTGTGTCTTAAAAGTCTAATGATACCCAATGTAGAGATCTATTGATATCATTAGAATGCTATTGATTAATCAATAATCCATTTTCAGCTTATGAGTTGCTCTTGGAAAGATATAGACGAATGTTTTAAGTAATACTTTTTTTTTACTTTGTAGTCAGATTGAGTAGCAGATTCGGCAGGAATGTCATTGACAGTTAGTGGGAACTTTCTTCTACCGAAATTATTACTGATTGCATTTGGCTCTTGCCGAAACTAAGTAAGATTTACTACATAAACTTATATATATTCCATTCTTGCTAGTTTTAGATATTGAAATGTTCCCTATAATTTGTAACGCATTGAAAACATACATATCCTATTGCATCGTTTAAAACGGTATTATAAATATCTTGAATGAATCTCAAGGTTTGAATTAAACACCTAATCTAATTAGGCAAAATGCAATGTACTGTTTGGAAAACAGTTAGTCTAATGTCACCAATGCAACATAGACTAGTGCTTTTGAGCTATAGATTGAACATATATACCATGTTATAGTCAATATCCTATGTTTTGGTAAAATATGCAAAATAATTAAGTAAATATAGTTCATGTCTTAAGAAAAAAAACTTGTCATGGAAAACCTCCTCTTGAGGTTTATATTTATTATCAGATCTATCAAACACTCTTTATTGATAGAAAAATAAATAACACCAAGAAGATAAAAGTCTTCTGGTAGTAATTTAAACTCTAAAGAGTGACACACCCTATAATCTAGACAGCTATATAAACACATAGTATGTCAATCAATTGAATCTGTGGACTTATAGTCATAAGAAAGTATATCATAGAAAATGAAATAAATAAAGATTTAAAACATCTAAGTATATTATACATCACTTTACTAAATAAAGTCTTATTGATATATTAAACTTGCTAAGATTCATAAACAAGTTTATCAGGACGCTCAACAAATCGTACTTTGTAAGGTTTAGGCATTGTGACCACACCATTATCAATAATACTTTCGATATCAGCATACACAGGATTGTTATTAGAGTCAAGTGCTGGTTCAATGGTACAGCGTGCCCAAAGAGTAGTATATGCAAAAAACATCTCTGTCTCAGCCTATTTAAAACCAATTCAAATGTTTTCATTAATATGCAGAGCCTACATTGTTTTATAAAGCTTACCAAATAAATTCCAGGACACATACGTCTAGACTCCCATTGAACACAGTGTTAATAACTTACAAATAGTTAAAGTGGGCTATTCTATTAATTACCTTCCCCATCCAAAGTTATACTGGTCTCTTTCTGTTGGTTTTCCATTGGCAGATGCAGAAATTGTAGATGTGTTATTTATGAAGCGTTCAGGAATAAATTTGTGTGGATCAGGGTATATATCAGGATTTCTGTGAATGCTATACATATCACTGATCAAAGTTGTTCCTTTCTTGATCGTGTAATTGTTCACTACAACTAAATATCTAAGTCAGCTTTGTGTCAATATATATAATTGCTTACAGTCTTGTTCAGCCATATGGGGAACTCCAAAGGGCGTAGTAGAATAAAGACGTATGGCTTCTCTTTGAACCGATGTCATGTAAGGAAATTCTTCACGCTCAGAAAACTTTGGTAGTCGTCTATGCTTAGCAATAAATGTATCAATCTCTGCACATATTTTTCTTTGAACTTCTGGATGGTGAGATAATAAGGCAAAAGCCCATACAATTGTCAAAGAGATGGTATGTGTTCCAGCAATCAGAAGGTCACCTTGAATAAGATGGTAAAAAAAAAGGTGTAAGCTTTTTTCCTAGCTAAGGATAATAATTTATATAGTTTGACTTACTAGACATCATCAATAGATCATCTTCATCATACAAGCTGTCTTTATTTAATTCTTTTATTTTCGTGATCAGACACACTTGACCTCCTTCAAGAGCTTGGTTTACCGTTCTTCTAAAGAATGGACGATATATATTATTGGCAAAATCAATTTTGGTTTTGTTTTTAGTTTGAATGTATTCCATAAAACCGAGTGCCGGAATATATGTATTGCAATTGCTTTCTAAACCTGCATATTTTGTAGAGAGATGATTGATCTCAAGACACTCCAAGAAATCTGGACTATCCACCGAATCAAAACGAGTGCCAAAACATATTCTTGTCATCACATTGAAAGATCTTAGGTTTATATACGGGAATGGATTTACTCCTTTTGTGCTTCCATGAGTCATTAATAGATCAGTAAGATTGTTGGTTTCCAACCGAAATATATCATGCATCTGATCCACTCGCTTGTTTGTTAGGTAACTAGTTACTACCACAAGACATGAATACAATTGTCTACCAATCTAATAATCTTATTGTTATTATTATTATTATTTTACCTACCAGAAGATCTCAATTCTTTCATTTTCTTTTCACTATTAGAAAATACTAATCCTCTAAAAAAATTAAAATAAGTTGATTAAATTTCTGCATAGATTAAGTGGATCAATTTCTTATTACCTTCCATTCATAAAAAGATATTCATCAATGAATTTGTTGGGCGGTCTTAAAGAGGTAATACTGCCATTGACATTAAATACTTTATAGGCAATGACAGGATCAGAGATAAATACAAAGTCTTTATTACCCATTTTAACATGGATGATAGGACCTATAAATGACATTAGTCATAATCCAATAGATATTTAACTATAGCAACAATAGTAGTAGTAGTTATATTTACCTAGCTCTTTATGCCACTCATATAGTTTAAGAAATGCATTATTTCTAAAATACGGAAGATGGCCTAAAAACACACAATTGTTAATTGTTTGCTATTGTTAATTAAGTTCTTACCAAGATAAGGGTATTTTCTATTTGGCATAGGTATTTTGTCAAAGCCATCATCATTCTTATCCTTGGAATCAAAAAAGAGTGTATAAAAGGATATGCAGATAGTTGCAATACCCACACTTTGGAATGGGTAGCATTTTATAAGACCAGTTATATAAGAATGGCTTTCAAGGAAGAGAGAAGATATGAAATTCATAAAGCAAAGAGTAGACGATAATTAATTGATAGCTATCATCTCTATCCTATTTATATACTATTTCAATCCTTCAGAAAGTATGTTTCACAGACACACATGCAAACCAGCATAATCAATTCTATAGACTAGATTTAGACTACAATGATTGACTTTATTATACGAGACACTATATACTCTGATACAAATCAATCTATAGCCATGTATAGCATTATTATTTTTATCATGATCTATGGGGTATAAGCAATAGCTATATAAAACTATAACTATGTCTTCAAGATAGAAAATATACATGAATATTAGCCTCGATATTTAAATAGACAATTGAGAACCCCTTTTCATCACCGATTCATTTATAATTATAATAAATAAGTTAAAGCGACATATAGAGACTATGAATACAGAGAATACTTATATACTATTTCATATGCTTTATACTACATAACATGTGTATATTGTACATATGAATTAATAGTCATTCATATGAAATATATTAATTTCAGCCAGAGCAGATCATATGAAATGTATATGGCATCTGTAAATAAAGTAATCATGACTCATAGATACCTCGATGCAATCGGCTTCATTCAGTTCTCAAAATCCAGAGATCGTGCCTTAGTCAGAAAAAGATTAAAAATATGAGGAGTCTATCTGGAATCAGTTTAAATGTTATTTTTATTATAGATAGTAATGCAGATGTTCTATGGAGTTCCCTGATGCCCAAGGACAAAAAAAGAAGGGGGGGGGAAGACTAAGACTATTAGGTTTCAGGACTATTTCTGTTTTCCACTCCTTAATTGTTATAAAATTTGTGTCTGACTGTACTCAGTGGATTCAACAAAGAGAATATAACATGACTATCTACGTTGGATATTGACACAATCGGCCCAGTTTTATATATCCAGGCACAGCCTGCAGCTGAGAACAATATAAATATAAACAACATTTATAAGACTAACGTGAAAGGCAAGAGAAAGTCGTTCACAGTCAAACACTATGTAATTCATTCTTCCTTAACAAAGTCATCTTTGATATAACTACATACAAATGTTCAAGAACTTATAATACATTTAGAGAGTTTCAGTGTTTTATATCTATTAAACTATTGGTATGTACTAGACTATCTATGTTTTGAATGCATTCTATATTCTAAGATATTTTTGTTTTCGAATAGTTTATCTACTTCTGGATGATAGTCATATTTAGTACGATAGATAATAACCATGCTTAGTATATAATAAATTTATATCTGTTGAAATGTCTCTCACTGGATTTATGATTTATAGACAAAAAAATTCTTTTAGACGCCTGTCCACTATGAGAGTGTTCTGAATATCGAGTTTGAGTTTAACATGTTTTGGGCGTATAATGCGCTGTTGCGAACATGGTAGTATTCAAGGATAAGTATGGCATAAATATTGTTTGAGTTACTTATGCACAGCGTCCCTTATACAGACATCACACTATATATCCATGTCTTTACCGCTACCTGTTCAATTGGTGCATTTATCATTATTGAGATGGCTACAGGAAAAAATAAGTTATCTGTTCACCCTAACAACCAACATACATATAAGTTATACAAAGGCCAATCGTACTGTGAGTCTTGATATAGTCAAAGGTCAACAAAAGTATAAGGACTTTAAGTTGCAGAGATTGAACAGGAAGAAATGGAGCATGTAGCAAACATGAAGAAAAAAGACTTATAAAAAAGGTGAGTTGTTTTGGAACAAAAGCAGAAGAGATGCCTGGAAATAATTATATTTAATAACCATTATTTAAATGAGAAAACTCATAGGTAGAATAGAAGAAAAGTATTAGAAAATTATATACCTAAAATGAACTAAAGAAAAGGCCCAAGTTAATCAAGATAAAACTCATCACACCTATTTCTGTGAATATATCAGCTACTTCAATATTTCTTTAGCTTCTTAACCCTATTATTGACTGTTATTATTGCTAGTATCAACTACAATGATGTTGGAAATATAGTGATTCTTCCCCTGAAGTATGAGAACCCACTGTGTTTTTACTGACACTAGGTTTTGTGTTTTAACCCTAAAGCCTAAACGACCTACCACACCCTTACATAATATAGAGACTAGGGAAACAGAATGGCTCTACATGCTCATGAATATCTATGATAAAATAGATAGATAAAGTGAGGATAGAAAAGTATATAAGTAAGCATAGAAGTAAGCATTTACAAGTTGAAGAATATACTTTCTATTTTGCCAAACACACCCTTTGCCTCTGCCTTTGAACAATGACTAAACTAAAACATCCTTTTTTCTCGTTGAATAGATCTCATTCACATCTTTAGTTAATATTCTGATATCTTTATTTATTATAACAAATGTTAGTCTATAATGTTAAGAATCCTTGAGCAAATGGTGTCTTATTTGGTTTTAAAAGAGTATATTTCTCAAAGATGCAAAGGATGCATCTGCTCTCACTATTTATGCTATTCTACATTTTACATATATGGAAACACTATAATAAGTTCTCCTGGAATAGGTAGACCTGGTCACCTATTTCCAACAATAGTAACCCATTAAACTACTGCATGAGTTATTGGTATTCAATTTTTCTTTTTAGATACAGCCACACCCAATTGAATTTAATACTTTTGAATATAAATATCAGGATGAAATAGATAGGATATGTTCAATATTAAATAAGGCATTTTACATTTGATATAGAAGCCTCAAACTTAAGCACACCAAAGCTTAATATATTTAATTATAGAAAATAAAATAATATAGTTAGTATTTTGTATGGCCTTCTTTGGCATCAATGACTGTCTGGTATCTGTCAGTCATACTTTGAACTCATTGTTATGCAAGTTCAACACTAACCCTCTCCCACTCTTCTGCAAGTAGAGCCTTCAAACTTTCAACATTAGGTAATAGATGCCCCTGTTTCCTCAATTCGTCTTTCCAAGGCCCACAAGACATGTTCAATTAGGCTCAAGTCAAGGATATGTGCATGTCAGTACTCAAAGAACCCTAATTTGATGTGTCTCTTTCCACCCTCTGGTATACTTGCCCAACAAAGCTGTTTCTCCTTGTATTTTTTCAGTTAAGACTGGCTTATGAGTTAGAGAAGAATATCTAAACCCCTAACTGATTGCAGTAACTGATAATGGCGTTTCTACATACATAAACCTGAATCTTCAACATTTCCAATTTCAGCCAATTGTATGAGGCAAATGGGCCCTTTCTAATGACCTTTTCCAGGTGACCAAGATCCATCTAATTCACTTTTTTTGTTTTTTTTTTGTTTTATATGACTCTTTAAACATAATGGTAACCCACTTTCTTTGATGTTTCTGATAATATTCTGAACTATGGGCTTTTTCATCTCAACTACATTTGCGATGACAGTCAATTTTAATCCAGCCTTCAACAGGTAACAGATGCCCCATCATCTTCTATCTTTTGCCTTTTCCTATTCTCCACAAATGTGAGTTTTTGAATATCTATCTGATATAGTGTGTTGGTTTAACACTATCTGTAAAGAAAGAGTTTTATGCAAAAATAAGTATCCTTTTTTATTAAAATCTAGGCAAGTATTAAATTCAATTGGGTGTGACTGTAGTAGCATCCATCAGAGTCTTTATTAACTTCTTTTCACAGATAGAAGAATGGTAAAACAAAACTAGATTTTATTATTGTTACTTGTATAAATGAAAGATTATGTGAGGTAGATCCTCAAGGAGAATGATAAAAAATGATATTCTATACACTATTGAGTGTCAACTCTACATTGTGGTTGACAATAATAATGAGATGTTGAAAATAAAAACAACTGTAAAGGTAGAGATGTCAACAATCTACCCCCGGTCTACTATTCTCTTTCATGTAGTTGATCTTCTTCATTGTGAACACGCTTCAATGTTTTCTTCACTTCAGCATCCCAATCAATGAATTTCAAGAAAATCAGCTCACAGACCGATGCAATCAATAGTGCAAGAGACAGAGCTGACCAAATACCAACAAGACCTGCATTGGCTTTGAATGTCAAAAAGTAACCTGTAGGAAGAGCAATAACATAATAGGCAAAAAGATTGATCCATGCAGCTACTTTTTGACGGCCAAGACCACGGATAACACCACCACAAATACCAGAAAGTCCATCAGCTACCTGGAACAAGGCACACATGGGCAAGATGGTGGCAACAAGACGAACAACCTCGGCATCATCAGTGAACATATAACCAAAGGAATGACGAGTGGACATGAATACAGTTGTGCTGAAAACAGCAAAAGTCAAGGCAAAAATCAAGGCAGCCTTGGCAGCATATTTTGCCTTCATGGGCTTGCCTTCACCAAGTGAGTTTCCAACTCTGTTAGAGGCAGCAACTGCAATACCAAACGGAATTGTATAAGCAGCTGATCCAGAAGTCAACACAATAGACTGTGCAGCCAGGCTTAAGGTTCCCAAATAAGAAGCTATATATAAAACATGGGTATAATTAATATTTCTGTCGCATGTCTATTTTATCAGACTCACCAGCCAATGCAGAAAGTTCAAAGGCCCACCACTCAGTGCAGACCATCAATACACCTGGAATAGCCAAACGAAGGAAGGGCCACCAGTCAGTAAGACATTCACGTGTCCATCCACCCCATGCTTCACATCCTCTGTATTTTATATATGCTAATAAAAGCAAGAGCATGATCCAGTAAGTAATGCTAGTGGCAAGTGGTGCACCAATGAAGCCGAGTTTGAAAGGTTCCACATAGACAAATGTATAGTTCATGAGGAGATTCAGAGGAGATGCAATAAAAAGTACATAAGTCGATGCACGCATGATTCCTTGGGCTTGTAAAAATTTCTTGATAGCCTCAAATGTAATAAAAGCAGGTGCACCTATGATCAGCACACGCAAAAAGGTACCTATAGCACTTAATTAGATGCCTGTCCCTTCTATCATCATCACTCTCTACTATTTACCTGCATGAATGGCAAGTTGTTCTTCTTGGCCAAGTGCTATCAAGATACGGGTTGCATTCCACCATACAACAGAGATAGGCAAAAACATCAAACCAAGAATGACAAGTGCTCGTTGAAGGTGTACACCCAACAATGTTTTATCTTTAGCTCCAGTCCATGCCTGGGAGCAAAGTGTATCAAGGGCAGTAGCAGTACCAAAAGCCATGCTCCAGGCAGAAACACTAGCAAACATACTAGCAAGAGCAGAGGCAGCCAATTGGGTTGGGCCCTGATCCATCAACCAAGTTAAAATGGTTGCTAGGTTGCAGACTGTGTTGTGACTTACCAAGTGTCCAAGGGTAAAAATGCTTGCCATTTGAAGGGAGTTTTGTAGCAGATATGTGAACACCACTGGCAGACTGTTATTAAACAGCCACCAGACCTCAGTGCTCCAGGTTGTTTCTGTATCTAGCTTGTGTGATAAAAGAGGACTGGTTTCTGTAGATGTAGAAGAGACCGAGGATCTTGTTGATACGGCTTCATCAGCCTCAGTATGGGCTTTTGGGGACATTTTACGCTATGGAATAATAGATAAAGTTTTAATTGAAAACCAAAGAGAAAAAGAGAAAGAAAAACAAAATAAAACAAAACAAAACAAAATAGAAATGGAGGTAGAAATAAAGAAACAAAAAGTAAATTAGTCACTATGATTCGAAAATTTTTAGAGTAACACCAGATTCATACTGAATCAACCAGTAGGAATATTGGTTTAATTATTTTTATAGAAATATACTCAAATATATCATGTAGCACTAATGACTATCAAAGACATAAATATACTAATAGTCAGTAGTCTTCACTTTTATATATAATAATTGAAACCAAGATGAGCCTTTTAGAATAGAAAATAACTGATTTGTACAGTCGAATAGTGGCGCAGTATTGGTTTTCTGTATTGACAAACCTGTTGACTCAGCCTTTTGCAGGGTTAGTGTTACTATCAATTTATGTAGGATTTGCTGCATAACTATCCCATCACTCGTATGTCGCACCAAGTACAGTAATAGGGTTACTCGAATCTATATCTTCCAATGCACTGTCAGGGTTTGATTTACTACTCCTTTATTCTATCAAATCGGATTAGTCATTTTGGTCATCAATTAGTCTTTTCTTGGCTGCATTTGGGTTATACCAAAGAAGAAGAAAGATTGAGGTTTATATTCTGTCTCGTATTATCAGGAATTGGATCTTGGGTGTACTCAATTCTCACGCTTAATCTTCAAGACAATAGGTGTACACCGTTTCATCAATTACCTATATAGGTTATTTCTGGATATGATGAATTGAAATATAGAATTTAAATCATTTGTTTGTAAGATAAAGGTATTTTCAGATAGGATGACATTGACTAAGGTAACAGAGAAGATAAATCCAAGTTAATATGGACAAATAATACAAATACCTTTAACTCGAAAAGAAAAACTTATTTTTTCTTGTTTGCTTGTTGTATTGTTCTGTGACCATGACCTGATTAGAAATAAGATTCAAATCTTCAACAAGTAAATAAAATAGTCTGTATATCCCATCTCATGTTTATTCTCCAACTAAGAAGTAGCCGAAATTGGAAATATAGTCAGTGTTTGTTCTCATCAGTAGTGTGTTGAATTAGATATTAGACCATAACCATTTATATTTATCTCTATATCAGCTGTATTATTGGCAGAAAAGCCTAAAAACAGAATAAAGGAAATAGTTCTTAACAGAAAAATTCAAAGAATCATGCCAAATACTATATATGAAAAGTATATACTTCTTTACAGATCTCAATTGACTGTAACATATACTCGAAATTTGTCTGGTCTTTAAATGGTATTATCTGATTCCAAGTGAAAAGAATTAAAACTAGAGACAATAGAAATGCCTAATAAAACACACTTACTTTCTTTGGGTATGAGATAATGCGTAAGAGAACTCTTAATCTTGTTGGAGTAGCTTAGACCATCTTTTTCCTGTCTTTTTTTTTTTTTGGTAATCATCAGTAACATGTTTTATGATTCTTCACTATTATGTATAATACTATACTAGTCTAGTACTACCCACTTGGCAGAGTTTTTTTTTCGACAGATCATATGAAAAAGGAGCCCAAACTACACTAAATATGGTTATTTTCTTACAAGTCATGTTGCTGATTTAAACACCAATATTTCTCCTATATTGTTTGCTCTACATGACTTTTTTTCTTCTAGTTCATTTTTCTTCCTGTCTTATCACTATTCCTTATCTTTAATTGTTTTTAATGGTATTCCTCCAGATAGACTATGTGTATGAATGGCCTATAAAGTTTGGTTTTTCAATAAAACATATTTATTATTTATATTCAATAAACACCCATGATGACTTGTAAACATATAGCTGTATATTATAATACTCACTGTATGTCAAATAAAGATCGATAGGATCACTATACTTTTTTTCTCTTTGATAGACAATACATACACTCTTTCCAGAAATAACTGGTGAACAGCATAAAATAAATTTGTTACACAAACACAGTTCAAAGTATTTTTATTTTATTTATTTTTGGGTGTGGTTTGCTATTCACGCATTGGGCATATCAGCCACCCTATGAGAACTTTTGTAAAAGAAATGAGAATAAACATAGAAATACTTCAAATATATAAGTGAAAAAATAATGCAAATGAATGGGAAACAGAAGGACCGAGAAATACAAAACCTCAAATGAGGGAAGAATGATGAAAAACGAAAAAATGATTGTAAATAAGAATTATGAATAGACACCCAAAAGGCCGTAAAGTCAGCAAGGAAACCAGGACACCAAAAAGATAGCCGTCATCCTGTGGCGATTCGAAATCCAACGAGGGATACTTAGAGCAACTCGGACAATCCTGAGGACATAAATACAGCAACTACACTAGCAGCTTCTGGCTTTGCTAAACGGGTTAAGAATGGGTGGTAGAGGAGAGATCGGAGGAGAAGTGAGGATACAGCGTCTGTTGCTGCAGGAGTCTTTGCACTCTATGGCGGCGTTGGCGTTCCCGCTCAACACACCCATCAGCAGCCTCAATGAGCAGGCTACCAGCTGATGGCTCTACCTTAAAGTCTCGAGTAGACGTGGCTCGATCAATGGCTTGCAGCAGTATTAACAGACTGGGCCAAAGGTCTCGCCATTTAACAAAAGACTTAACCGTGCGCGGCAGAAGATTTAGACAATAGTCAATTGAATGAACATCTTGTGGTGGTGCAGGAACTAGGAAGAACAAGAACGTGGAGCGTTCATGGTCAACGAATGTGCAAGTGAGAAAGTGGTCCCGATTGGCAGATGGGTGGCCACATTGGCAAGGAACTGAAGGTGTTGGTGGTAACCAAGCAATCCTCCATTTTAGTAGACGATGTCTTTCTTTGCGCGTGCACGGTAGTAGAAGAATTGGATCCCAAACAGGTCTACATAGTCCACGGGCTACCGTCACCAGCGGATTCTTGCCACGTACTAGACTAGTAATTTCACTTTGAAGACGTTCAAGATAAGCTACTTTTAATGGATATTTAGGAGGGTTGTGAGCCCGTCCTATTCTTTGAGCATTTTGCCAGAGTACATTGCCACGTAGCTTAATCCATCTGGCTTTACTCTGGGGTGCTTCAAGCTGCGGGACAAGGCACCAGAGGAGGGTGTCTTCAGGAAGGGTAGCTGCGCGCTCAACAAATTTGGCTTGCAGATAAAGAAAACGAGAGTATATGTTAGGGAGGGCAGCTAATTGGGCAACCTGGATCGTTCCAAACCTAGCAGTAGCAGATCTAGCAAGACAAAGTCTCAGACAAGCAGACTGACAGATTTGTAGCGGGCAGATGCCTAGTCTATTGACATTACAAATAGCCAACCCATACTCAAGGATAGGCCGAACAAAAACAGTATACGCTCTTAGGGCTGCTGTAATCCCAAAGCCATACATGTTTACACCCATTCCTCCAGCTTTTGCATTACTGCAATTGCCTTGACTTGTGAGTGTGAGAAAAGTGCGTCTTGGTTAATACCTTGACGTGAAAAGGGGATACCAAGGTACTTGAAAGTATCACAGGTTGGAAGCTCGTTGCCATAGAGGTAAAACGGCACATTGGCCGGGGCATTGAGTACTTCACATTTGGAGGGACTCCATTTGTAACCAAGGAGGGTCGAGTGAATTTCGGCAAGTGCCAGCATTCGATGTATATCTTCTGGGCAGCCCATAAGAGCCACATCATCAGCATACAACAAACAATTCACAGGAGCCCAAGTAACAGTGACATGAGACGGACTGTAAGAGGAATCTGACAACTCAGAAGAGTCATCCGAAACTGTAGAAGTAGGAAAAGGATTGTGAAGGGAATTCTGTAACTCGTCAAGCAATGCGTGAACAGTTGCCTGTGGGGAAGCAAAAGAGAAAGGATTTCGAGCACAGAGATTAATGGACCGTCCCATGGTAGGTGGGTGCATACCAACCAGTATTGGGGATACCGAAGCAAACCTCAAGAAACGTGGAAGAGTATCAATGAAAATAGAATAAAGAATGGAGAAAGAATACTACCCTGTAAGACTCCTCGTTTAGGTGCAATGTCCCGGGATGCTACATTTTTCAGAATCACATTCACCACAATGTCATCAAACAAATTCTGTAGTAGCAAGAGCAACGGCTGAGACACGAAGGGCATCAGCGACTCCCATATGACAGAGCGTTCCACACTATCATATGCAGCTTTAATATCTAGGAAGACGACGACTGGAGGTTTTGGATCTTGCTCTCCTGATCCTTGGGCAGCGTACAACCCCATAAGTTCGTGGAGACAGAGGGCCTGGTCTAGAGTTCCACGACGAGCGCGAAATCCACCTTGAGCCATGTCCAATGCAGGCATGGTCGAAAGGAGCTCCCCAGCTATACATCTTTCTAAGAGCTTACGAAACACCGATGTCAAGCTAATAGGCCGATAGTTACTAGGGTCATCCTGCTCTCCTTTGTTTTTGTAAATAGGTACCACCTGTGCTGTTCTCCAGGCCACAGGCGTCCACGACCATCTCCAACACAATGTGAAGATCTGATGTAACAGAGGCACTAGCACTCGAACTAGGGGTTTGAGCATTTCTGCTCTAATATGATCAATGCCTGGTGCTTTTCGATTTGGCATCTTTCGAATAGCAGAGTGAATAAAGTCTACGTCCCATGGGACTGGATTGTCTTGGAGAGTAAACTCCTGACGCTCCTGTCTTTCCGTAGATCCGCCAAACACTCTCTCTAGGTGGTCAATCATGCGATTGGCAGCATGCCGAGGGCCCTCTGGAGATGACAGGGAAATTGGCGAACGTCTCCGCAGCCTCATTCCTTTCACAGCACTTGTCATCTCTGTTAAGCCCTTACGGACTTTATCACAAAATACATGCCAGGTTTGTCGTTGTGCTTGCCTTATAGCCTTTTTCAAAGCTAAACACGCTTCCTCATACAAGCGGTGGGCTTCAATGCGTTCAATATCATTGCCTACCCGTCGTCTAAAACGATAAAGTTCTTGACGACGGTCAGCTAACTGTTGTAGATCAGCATTCCAGTAGCTTTTCCAAGCTTTTGGATGGGATTGTGCGCGCCCTACGCTATCATCCAGGGCCTTGTAGATTGACTCATTGAGTCTCTCAGCAAAGTCCTCCATCTTAACAGAGCACAACGGGGTTTTGTCTTCCAATATTTTTTGGATCTCTCTTTGCAGTTCACCTGTGTTCTCTGCAAAACATCGCTTGTACTGGTCACAGACTGTTTGTTTGTTTAAACGTTGCAGTCTCCAGAGGCGACGGACAGCTGTTTCTGTCATGAGCGGTGGCATGAGCACCGGCTGAAAGGACAGCTCACACAAGTGGTGGTCTGAACCTAACGTCAGATCGTCCCTAATGTGCAAGCACACTTCGGAGAAGTTGTAGCTTCTTGACAGGAACAGGTCAATAATGCTAGCAAACCGACGACCATCTGCTAGAATTCGCTCATATGTAGGCAAGCCAAATGCCAACTCTGAGTTCCACAAGGTTAGATCCTGACGGCAGATCCAGTCTTCAAATCCCACATGTCTGTCGTTTATGCCATGATCTCCAGTCAGGCGGCCTAAACGTGTATTCAGGTCACCAAGGACGAGTGTGAAGTCGTCTATGGGTAGTGAATTCAACCTTTCCGCAGCCTCACTAGACGACAGCCTCGGAGGTAGGTACAGACCATGGAGTGTATATGGGCCAATCCTACAGGAGACCACAAAAGGATTAGTAATTGGTAAGGAATGTACATGGTAAGGAAAGTCAGGACGAATAAAGAACGAAACTCCATCAAAACCTCGTCCAGCATCACCATGGGCTGTAGCATAGCTGTGTATTTGTATCCAGGGGCACCTCAACATTTGCATGTCTTTGGTCAGGAAAGTCTCTGTCACTAAAAGTATATCAATATCATTCTGCACACACACATTCAGAACGTTCACCAGTTTGGGCCTGATTCCACAAGCATTCAATAGACCAATCTTCAGTCTATTCATAATTCTTCTCGGTGGATGTTTTGGGCGTCTCCCTCATCTTCTTCCATAGCTGAGCCTGATCCAAATGCCTGGATGGCCTCTTCTTCAAGGGTGGCGGGGCGGCTGGCAACTGGGGTCTTGGCCTTGAGATCCGCCAAGAGCTTCTCAAAGGCAGTGGCAGAGAGGCGGGGAGTGGCATTACCAGAGCCAAAGTGGCGAGCAATGCTGTACCCTAAGTGGGTGGGGGAACGAAGACAGGTGTTTGACACTCTCTGGTCAAAGAGTTCCTGGGCCTTTGCAGCCTTGGTACTGTTGGTTTCCCCTTGGAGCTTTGGGTCTGCAATGACTGCAGCGGACACAGGGTTGAAGTCCTTCACTGGACTGATCTTAAGCTTCTCGAGGTGCTCCTCGAGTTCCTTCTTGTAGCTGCTGTGGACCAGCAGCGCAACTGTTCCCCTTGCCGGGAAGTGGATGTCAATGATCCGTGACTGTTGGATCTTCAACGATCCCAACATCTTGCGGACCTGGCCGTACTTAAGGTATCGGCGGCAAGGGACGTATACGAATTCGTACACTGAGGGTCCAGTGGGCTCCTGCAAGGCACGTACTGCTTGTGCCTTAAGCACTGCTTTGGCCTTTGTAGGCTTCTTGGCCTGGGGGTTCTTCTTTGCCATGCTGGCGTAGGTGGTGGGTGTGGGTGTGGGTGTGGAGGTTGGGGCATGCTTTGAAGCAGCAGTCGAGTTGTCCTGCTTGGCAGGGGTGGCAGGGGTGGCAGTGGTGGTGGTGTTGGTGGTGCTGGTAGTGGCCTGAGCCTGGAGGGATGCAATCATTGCATCCTTGGCCTTCAATTGGGCCTCCAATTCCTGGATACGGAGTCCAAAGATCTCCATCTGTTTTTGGATTGCCGCCATCATCTGCAGCATTTGTTGGGCGTGGGTGTCGGCCTTTTCCACCTCGGACATTTTGTTCTCCTCGTTGGTTCTTGCTCGGGTGCGTTTGGCAAGCAGTTTTTCTTTTCTGCTTTTAGGGACGTCGTAGGTGGTGGGGACGTCGGTAAGGCCAAACTCGAAGGGTTTGGCGGGTGGTGCTGAGGTGGGGTCCGTGGTTAATGGATCCAGTGTGATATAGGTGGCGGGGGGTGTTGGTGTTGACGGATGGGTGATTGTAATGTTTGCTGTAGATTTTATTATAACTCTTTGGGGTAATATTTATTACGCGAAAGAGCCTCGCCATGGAGTGTACAGTAGAGGTCAAAAAAACAAGGGACATTTCAAATTCAGACTATAATTTTACCCTTGAAACAATATTTTTTATTAAACATTATTCATTTGTTGCTTTTCCACTCTAATGTCTACCACATCTAACAACACCAAACAACGCATGAGACCTTTTGGAAAGAAGAAAAAGAAATAGTGATGACTTTGCTTGTTGTCTCATTGCTCACGAGGCCACTGTCAATGGGACTAGCCAGTCTGCCATTTCTGCTAGGTTTGGAATCAGTAAGCAGTCAATTTCCCGTATCGTGAAGAGATAAAAAGGAAATGGATGCTTCAAGGCCAAAATAAGCACTGGGAGCAATCCCAATCTTAATGAGAGAGACGAGTGTGTTGTATCCAGAGACAATACAGAGATATGTCTAACAGAAGTAACACTCATCAATTGTACAGTACTGATAAATAAGATAGGGCATATGCGTAGATCCAACTACAGAAGGTACAAATACGTAACCATGGCAATTGAGAAGGATATAAAGAGTTAAATATCCCACTAAATAAAAGCAATCTAATCATGTAAAGTCCCATAATTCATCAGTCTGGATAAAACAGAATCCTATAGAGCATTTATTGGACAAACTTGACAGGGCCATAAGAAAGAGAATGACAACAGGAAGTAATCTTTATGATTTGGAGGTGCCTTTGTTAGAAGAATGGGAGAAAATTTCCAAAGATACTACAGATGGTCTCACTACCAGCATGGGGTGGATATGCAAGACTGCTATAGAGGCCAAGGATAGCCAAAGTGTCTACTAAGCAACCTTTTAATAAAAACCACTGCTATTTATTATCAACACTACTATCTTTATCTATTCAAAGTCATACGTCTTTAATGAATTCATAAAGTGATAGCACTGTAATAATAGGCAAGAATGTCTATCTGTTGGCTCGGAAGTTACTGAGACGTTGATTAATATATATCGAAATAGCTAAATACATAGGACTAGCATTCCATTGACGACCATGCAGGAAGACCTTATTTCCCAACACTCTTTTGACTCTTCACCCAAACGCCCTAATGAAAGCGGCAGTCAACTGTATCAGAATGAGTTCTCAGAAGAGTACACTCCAAGAGAGCCTTCTCTTGAGCTCAGCTGCTCGTACAGAAAAGTCTGATAGCGGGTCCAGCCAATACAATGCCACATCCCAGCCCAAAACAACCGTAGTGAGGCTTATGCTTTTCGTACACATGGAAGCCTTTATCATAGCATAGGATCACTTTTACCTGAAGAAGATGCACAGCCTAATTTCTCTCAAATAGATGTATTTGATACAGTCAATGAGATGAACACTAGACATATTGTATTCAATTCTGTCAAACTCAAAACCTTGGAAAGACTTCAAGGTTTAATGCATGAAATCAACCCCTATGTTTTATATTTCAAAACAATGGCACAGTTAGTATCTGAGTCACCTGCCAGTGTGCCTGATATTAGTATGATATTTTGTTCAGAAGGTGTTTCTGATCCTCGACAATACAACAGACCCACAACATCAACAGAAGTTGGAGTTTTAATCATTGGCAGTGGTAATTATCAGGCTTTTCTTTTATTTATTTAGCCTTTTGATTTTTATTATCTATTTAATAGGTAATGAAAATCAAGAAGCCCCAAGAAGTAGAGACATTGTAATAAGGCCAAGGAATAGTGGCTTATTGCAAAAAATTAATGAGATAAACCAGTCGTATGATCCTATGAACTATGTACTTCTTTTCCCTGATGGACAGTTAGGTTGAAATATGAATATATGCTCAGTCAATGACCAAAATGTCAAAATAAGCATAATGAAATACTACTACTTCAGATTGATGTACAGAAATGATTCAAATTATTTGTATTTATTTAGAAAGCTCTTTCATCAGTACATAGTATACATGTATGCTAAAATTGAGCAAGGTTGCCTGAATTCATACGGCATAATCAAGACATACTGATAAGAGATGCCCTGTTATAAAAGTGAGAATAAAAATAAAAATCATTAACGAGCAGTAAAAAACAATAGGAATAAGCGTCTTTATACACTATAAGGATGATAGATACTCTTTGGAAACAGATACTAGCTCTTCTATACCAGTTCCTGGTACTGAATAATAGATAAACTTATGCTTTAAAATAAAAATCTAATCAGAATTACTGTTTAATATTTTCACTTGAAATATTATAATACTGTTTATGACAGTTTTGATACAATTGTAGTGTTATTTATCTTGGACATTAGGTGAAAATAAAGTATTATGTACAAACTATTTTATTTCATATTATTGTACTTTTTCATTTGCTCGTTATATTTTACTATGATAGTATCTTTACGAATTCAATAGCCCTGACACTATCCAAACCTCATTCATACAGGCTACACCTGAACAGCCACAGAGTGAAGAATTACATAATGAGATGCCACAAATTGAGAGACTACATATCAAAAGGCTACATTGTGAAAAACCACATATTGAAAGACCTGTGCGTCGAATAACAACAAGTAATGCCGCAAAACGAATGATCTTTGGTGCTCTTGGTCTTAAGGCACCCTCTTTTAATAATGAAGAAAAGAGAAATCCACCACAGTTTAAGAATACACAGCATAAAAATTGAATAGATTTGTATGTCTTTTGTGATGATCAATAGCTTCCTATACATTTACATAGAGTTTTTTTCTTTTATTCTCTATACACATGGAAATGTCGGTTGTATAGGTATCAAGTGGACATATCTTGTTATCTGAATTATAGGATAATAATATTAGGATGGATGTGTTTATTCATACTCTTCCTCTCTATGGTTACATTCACTTTGGATAGAGAACCTGTATAAAGTGTTAGTGTTAATGTTTCTTTTATTATTATTATCAGGCCTTATAAGGTAGCTAAGATGTACAGTGTGTGTAGAACCTATATTCAGATAAACACCGTGCAAACCAATAGAAAAGAGGTGATGACTTTGAGATAAATAGTGTTATGAAGAAGAACAGTGTATAATAAAACCAACATTCTAATGGAATAGCAGAGGCAAATAAATATGTAAGTCTAAAAGATGGCACATAAAGTATTTTTTCAACTACTTGTGTTATTAGAAATATCTAGACTTTTAGTTTCATGTATGGACTCTCTATCTGTTTATAAACACTGTTTCATTGGTTAGATACCAGTAAGAATCTATTCCTAATGACTATAATGAATAGTATCTTTATTAAGAAAGGCGAGAAACCAACAGTTAGTCTTTTTTATTTTTAAGAATGGCCATACAATGATGAGTCTGGGATGAGGCATAAGGATAAGCTGTGGCGTATTTGAATGCAGTGGATAGGTCTTTTTAGATTATGAAAGTACAACAGCCTGCATTAGAGTTTGCTCTATTTAGTAATAATTTACGCCAAATTACTCTATTTGTAATGATTGTTAGATTAGAATAAAAGTATAAAAGTATGACATACAATTTGAATAAATAAATAAAAACAGAGTGAATCGTACGTTAACTCAACAAAATAACTTTGAAGCCATGAAGCCATCAACGACACTATCATATCAATAGTTGAATAGTAGCTGACACTTATTCAATACTACTAAAGACTCTTTCTTTCTTATTGTATTTCTATCTATTTTCTTTTTGAACTAAAGATGTTATACAGCCAACAAAATACAAATAAAGTAAAGAAGATACAGTATGCTTATAGAATAAACTTAGGGTTTTTACATGTATTTGCTTTTTAAAGAAGAATGATGAAGAGCCAATAGTAAGTTCTTCATCTGCGAATCCTAGCAGAAGAATGACAATAAAGGGAAAATACATGCGGAAGATGTTGAAGAAAGGATTCAAACTCTATCTTATCAATGGATTCAGAACATCAAGCTTGTGTCCTGAGTGCAAGTATTCACCTTTGGAAACATTTAAACATGTCAAGAACCCTATGTCCTATTAACGAACAAAAATACTCCAAGTTAGATGTCATGGTCTTCTCAGGTCATTTCTTAATTTCATATCAAAAAAAGAAACTCATCTTTCTCCTTTCAAATAGGTGTTCAAACCAACATTGTATGAAAGATAAGACATTAAAGCTTTGGAACTGTGATCTCGCTGCTACATTAAACTTTAGGCATAGTCTAATGTCTCCAAGGGAAAATGACGCCCTATCATAGTGCTTTTGTAGATAGAACAAAAGAAAGCACGACACAAATGATACAACTAGAACCAAAAGAAGGTCCTGGTCTTCTGGTTCATCCCTATCCTTCTCCTCACCAGTTATCGCTGGAGCCTCGGTTAACTAACTGACAGAAACCCATGCTACAGGTCAACTATGTAGAGAATAATAAAGTGTCTTATTGAATTATTTCATGCAAAAGACATTACAATGTCTAGTACTATTATTACTCTATTGTTACTCTATTGTTACTCTCTCTCTCTCTCTTTTCTCCGACTACGCTCTAATGAATCAGCAGAAACGCGTGTTTGTTTTCAAGGGCAAAGGAGCCCAGGACGACTATGACCGTCAGCTCGAAGCGTATGGCTATCACCAGCATTTTATTCCTGTGCTTGGCCATGCCCTTGCCTCACTTGATGTGCTTATTGACATTATTACAAGAGGTCCGTGTTATTCTGGTCTGGTCATTACTTCTCAGCGTGCAGTAGAAGCCCTCCAACTCGCCATTGAGTCTGCAGGTCCCTCGTATGCACGTGTGAAGGAAGCATGGACACACCTTCCAGTCTTTGTTGTGGGTCCTCAGACACTCAAGGCCCTTCAATCTCTTGGACTGGGAGAAGACAGTACCATAACAGCAGTGGCAGATAAAGCAGTAGATCTCTGTCCTGTGATTGTTTCTCGTGTGACTCGTCTTCACCCACTGCTATTTCTTGCTGGTGATAAACGACGGGACCTTCTCCCCGTGGAAATGACTAAGGCAAATGTTGTTATGGAGGAAGTGTGTGTTTATGCCACATGTGAACATCCTAAGCTAAGGGCACATTTAGACAGCCTAGAGGCTCCTTGTGGAGAGGACTGGTCTGTCTACTTTAGCCCTTCAGGTGTGGATTATGTTCTCCAAGCAGCTTCTTTTAATACTGCTACTACAAAGATAGCTGCTATTGGCACAACAACAGCAGAACATTTACGGGAGAGAGGGTTCAGAGTGGATGTAGTGGCAGATCGTCCGGATGCTGTACATCTGGTACAGGCCATTCATCACTATGATACTCAACAGCCACCCAACACTCCTTAATAAAGAAAAATGGCTATGCGTCTCTTTATTGTCCTTTTAGCCTCTACAGTGAATGAGGTGGTTGTAGTGGAGAACGGGGAGACAAGGAGACAACAAGAGCAACATGGGCAGGACATGGTGCGTCTTGCCCATGATTGCACTCTGTTTAGTACCAAGTGGCCCATACATACACAGAGAGAAATAGAGAAAGAAGAGTGCCATTGCTCTTTCTTTCTTTCTTTCCTTCCTTCCTTCCTTCCTTGCTTCTACGATTGCCGCCAACTCCCATTCAACTGCATAAGTGTCATGACAGCATCCATGGAATCTGTCTGTCCTTCTGCTATGGCGGGTCCATCTGTGACTGGTGTAGACCCTGAGGCTGTAGACTGTAATGCACTGGCAGTCTGTAACAGCTGAAGAATCTGTGAACTCTGGAGGGCCACCATAAGAGCAGCTGCACTGGATCCGTTGTCCTTTGAATACTTTAACACTGCACCCAGATCCTGGTTCAGCTTAAGGGCGGCGGCATGGGCCTCCAGTGCTGTAGCATCATCATAATGTGGTATAGCATTATTTTGATGCGTTAAGAGCCAATGGGTATTCACAGAATTTTCGCTTACAGCATGTAGGGCTCCGTCCATGGCTTGTTTGTGACGTTCCTTGTCTTGTCGTTTCGAGCGTCGTTTCTGGAACTCCTCCTCCACCCACTGTTTCTTATGGCAGGTGTCTTCTTTACCAAATAGCTTGTGGGCTCTCTTGTTAACACGGCAGCGTAAATCATTGTCTTTGTCTACAACGCATATTCAGGGACCGTGTTATGGCACAAGGGACAAACACTCACTCCGCTCTTCATTATGCTCTCTCCACCGTTTTTTTCTTTCTCGGTTGTCTTCTCTGATCTTTTAAGTACAAGTAATAAAAGTAAAGAGTATGAGTATGAGTATGAGTATGAGTATGAGTATGAGTCTGTGTCTGTGTCTGTGTCTGTGTCTGTGTCTGTACAGTAGAACTTACTTTGAGCTTCAGTAGGTTACGCTTAAAGGCACTCGTAAGCTTAGCCTCAGAGGAGTCAGTACTAGTAAGAGAATAATTGAGTGAAGCTGTGTTGTTCTTGTCAGCTACACTTGTAGTTGTGGCTGTGGCTGTAGCTGTGGCTGTAGCTGTAGCTGTGGCGGCTGCTACTACAGCTGCTACCAGTTGTGCATGCATAGGAAGTGCTTCTTTTTCTTCAGGCACTGCAAAAGAATAGTGCTGGAACAGTGCCTGGGCAAAGGCATCTGCCACCTGTTGTGCTGTTGCTGAAGAACTCTCCTCATTCTCTGATGCTGTAGGATGACTCTGCACTGTCTTGGTTTCCTCACTCTCTGCTGCTGCTGCTGCTGCTGCTAGTGTTGTTGTTGTTGTAGCAAGAGTCTCTACTGTCATGGCTTTTTCCATAAGATCAGCTTGTATGGACTACAGCAGCTAGAATAAAAAATAGAAAGACAAGTAGCTTAACAAGGACTGTTGTTTTGTTGTTTTGTTGTTTTTTTTTTGTTTTTTTTTATAGATATACTTTTACCAGGTCAACACAATGAGCCACTGTGCTATTAACATGGCTTACTTACTTGGATACTTGACGTGGGACGAGACTTAGTTGTCTTTGAGAGTCACACTCATCAAGTCTCTGGCAATAAAGTCGAGAATAGGCCTATGATTCAGTCTAACCAATGAGATGAGATAGGAGGGGTGTCTGTACTGCCATCTAGCCAATAGATGATCTCTGTTAAAATAGCCCACTCTTCCTTTTGGTGGCTATTTACACCTATAATTGCACACCAGGAGATTTTCTGATCTTTAAGCGGTGATATCTCCTTCCTATTACGTCCAAAAATATTTTGCCCTTTTATGGAATTGTATTTAAAATCAAAGGTTTGCAAGTATCTGTAATAAAGGGCAGTAAGGTTATCAACAAGACCCCTAGAGAGATAAATGTATAGATGTTTGGTCTCTAGCAGAGACTAAAGAATAGAGGTTTGGATACAAAGGCTAGTCTAGGGAAATCAAAGAGGGTACATGAACAGGAACACAACACACGATTTGATCACAATGGGTAACTAGGCAACTGTTCTTTAAGCAATTCTTTTCTTTTTAGATGTTGTAGTCTGCATTACTTTGGTAGTTCTGATTAAGCAAATGAGTTGTGAAAATTCGTCTTGTTCTCTTCTGCTTGGATATTAATACCTGCTAATTACACTGTCTGTTGTTTTTCATAACTTCTACCCTCTTTAACTTGTTTGCCTTTGTCTGGCATATAAACCAACAGTTGTGATCTGGTGAGTGTTTGTGTATGTTTATTATGTCTGACATGTTAGTCAGTTTCTATTTTATATTCTTTTATTTTAATAAACCCAGTGAATCCGTTACAAAGACAAAGGCAGGAAGTAGGTGCCAGTGCAAGGGTAATACGACATACATAGAGAGTACATTAATACATCTCGAACTAACTATTTTTACTATTATTTTATTAGTGAAAAGGAGTATTAGCACCTAAAAAGATTGGAGTATGATCTTACCAATCTGCCAGTCGTTGCTTATGACATAGGAATGAAGGGAAAAGATGCTGTCAAGTTTAAAGGTCATCGTGTTAGTTTGACAAAATTTTTATATCAATCATTGAAAAAAGAGACAAAAGGGTGATCTTCTTGTGGTTGATGTTGATAAATTTCGAACATCGAGAGTAAACATGATTGACCTCTCACCCAATATAAAAAGCTCTTCTAACAGTTACTCTGTTTTATTTTGTTGTTCTCAAGATCTGCCACACTTATAACACAAACAACCTCACTAAAGTATTCATAAATCTCAACAATATCCACGCTTGCCAAAGTTGCGGAATTGTTTGGAACAGAGATGTGAATGCATCAAAGAATATCTATACAATTGCAGAAGAGTGATTAAAGGGTCGCCCCCAAATAGCTCCATTCTGTAGAAAAGAATTGATATTCTTATTCGTATTCATATTATATATCGCTACATCGAAAGTGGTTTCCTTCGGGATTCAGATATTTACAGGTAAATCTACATAACCTTTATTTGTTTAAAAACTAACATGAATACATCTCACTTTATTTTCACACCTTTTCAAATCGATGTGTCATTTCTTAAACAATTGTATTTCGACTATTTCTTTTTATATCCTAAAGATCTCCTGGTGTGTAAGAACTTACACTATAAATTATTATTTAACTTTACTTTCGTACACTGAAGAAAGCATATATAATTCCCTATATTATAATTCCACAGTGATTTATAGTGAATAAAACTGTACCTATGAACTATGGTTGATTATTTATACACTAAATTACACTAATGAGTGTCTTCTAAAAATCATTGTAGATAAACTGTAAAAATAATAATAATCTCCATAGCTACTTCATTAATGTTTACAAGTCATTAAACAACATGCCAGTTTATTTATTTATATTTTTATATATCTTGTAGACTGAACATACATCTCAATTCAATTGAGATCATTGATATTTTAATCAACAAAAGAAGATTGAATTACTTTATTGTCCTCGCTTTACATGTTTATTCCTGGGATTACTATTATTACTATTATTGATACTTTGGTTATTAGAAGTTCTAAAAGTCAAAAAGCAAGTTGAAGTTCATCACCAATCTCCTTCATTAAGTCTAATGTGCTTGCCTGAAATACAAGTGGGGAGGCAGCGTCTTTTTCGGTGATGGTATGGGTGCTACTAGGAGAATGAGCACCAGCACCAGCACATGTAACTGTACTAGCACTGGCACTAGCACTGGCACTCGTACTGGCATTGGTGTTGGTGTTGGAGGGAACGATCAGATCTTCCGTATCATTGAATTGAAAACTTTTCTCCAACGCATCACAATAGTTTTGATACTTTATAATTTCATGCAGCAAATACTTTGATTTGGATTCCCAGTTGGATAAGGCTCTCATGTGCAAAGAATGTTTACTTGGGAACTAATAATAATAATAATAAAAGGTTAATCTATTCCTAAAAAAAATAAAAAATAAAAATAAAAAACCTATCTCGTCTGTTACCTTGTCAAGTAGTAATGGTTTGAGTTCACGATGATCATTGATGTCTGTATTCAATACAGACAAGTATCGCTGAAGGGCATCGTACTGATCTTTTTCTTCCAATGTACTTGATACCATAGGAGGAAGAGGAGGTTTCCATTCATGTAGTATCGTCACATCAGCATCATTCAAACAAGCACCCCATCCATACTCCATGTTGCTCACACCCCCTGGCAGTGGTTCTTTACTTTTGCGGGCTGCCCAGTAATTGGAGGTGGCAATCCACTCCATCGTCTGTGATGCAGAATTGGCTTGGAATAAATAAACACCCCCCTCTGGTTGTTGTAGAGCAAAGACATGAGGACGCAGGCGGTTGTAGCCAGGAGGAGGCAGGATATTGGACAGTGTGTGGTTAAGAGTGAGAGTGCCTAGTAACTGTGTATGGGTCTATTCTTCCTTCATTAGTCAAAGTGCCATGACAACTCATTCTCAGTCTACTTACTGTCCATCGCTGTCCATACGTGCTTGTGTTTGTGCTTGTTAAACTCATCTGGCTTGTATTGGATTCAGATCCAAAGTGGGTGCTGGAGGGTCTGAACATACTTCTTCGGTCTCCCTCTCCTGTACCATTGAGTCCGTACATTTTGATTTCTCCTTGCTCTACTACCAGAAAGCACTCTTTCCAGTCACGATGTTTTGCTCTCTGTTGTGCGTTCTCCAGTAAGTGTTTGCGAATCACAATGCCCTCCTTAAGGTAGAGTGTTTGTTGGTTCAACAGCGAGTTCTGACTCATACACGTAGAGATGGTTTGGTAAGGGGAGGAGATGGGACGGTCATGAGAGCCATAAGATGTGGCGGAGGTTGCTGAAGAGATCGAGGAGCGACGAGAAGCACGTACGGCATTGGTCTTGGTACTTGGACTTAGACTCTATTGTATTTCTTTGGTCAGAACTTCTTCTTCTTCTTTTTCTTTATATATATATAATAGGAATAGAAAACAGAAAAATAAAAAAAAAGTTAAGTATACAACTTACTAAGGCATCCTCAGACATGGCTTCTTTTGTACCTTTGCGCATAATAGAATGCACACCTCGTTTCAATCCCATACCATGGCGTCCACTCAAAACACTTGATTGTCTCTCCAATTGAACACTCGATCCATGAGAGCGTTTAGATAAGGGTTGCAGAATTTGGTATTGTTTTACAGAAGCATACAATTCCTACTCAACTCAGTTTCTTTTTTCTTTTTCTTTTTTTTCTTTTTCCATCGTTGACTTACCTTGAGATGAGCCTCAACATCTGCTTCCCATGCTCTGACAAACTCTGGATTCTTTTCAGGCAGAGATGCCTTTTGATCTCCAATAGCTGCCATAGTATTACGCACAAACTCACTTCGTGTCATTCGATGGTAGTTGCCTTGAGCCACATGAAGATCCGTGTTGAGGAGTAACAGGGAGTAGACAATGGCATACACGACGTCTGTAGGCTAAGTATTCGGTTCTTCAGGCAACACATGGGCTTACCTGAGTTTCTAAACATGGAGTGGGTGTTGCAGCGCCAGTACCGTTTAGCAAATACTTCCAAGATACGGTCCATTTGTTGTGCTTCTGCTTTGAGATAGAGTTTTCCGCATAGTTTTCTAATCTCTGTGTCAGTTTCTTTTCTCTGTAGATGTAGATGTAGATAGCAGTAGGTAGTGGGGTCTTACCGAAAGGCCACGTCCAGACGCATGCCAGTAAAGTTAAAGTATTCCATGTAATAGGCCAGAGTGCTTGTACGGAAAGACTCTCTATATACCAAAGTAAGTATAGTACAGCATAACACAACATAACATGGCATAGTATAGTCAATTATTTCTATGATATCTATCTATCTATAGAATAAAAAGGTAAAAGTGCTTGCCTTTGACCCAGCCACTCCGCTATTCTGTCTCTAGGCACAAATGTCTCGTCTTCAGTCCACAGGGCTTTGGCTGCTTCCCGTGGATCTTTGGTAGGCTCACTTTCTTCTACACGATCCATAGGTATCTCTGGTGTACTGGTGGTAGACAGCCGTGGGTCTCTTACAGCTACCAGATCAGGAGATGTTTCTAGCCATGTAGCATCCATGGACTTTGAGAAGAAAGTAGACAATGTAGTACCACGATTTCTAGGCTGTCGTATTCTCTCGTGCGTAGTGGTGGTGGTGGTGGCTAGTGTAGTGGTGGGAGTAAGAGTAGTAGGGGAGGTGACTTGTTCTATGGTTATTGTGTCTAATGGAGTGAGTGTATCTGCTGTATCTGCTGTATCTGCTATATCCACTGCTGCTGCTGCTGCTTCAGCAAGACCCGTTTCTGTATCTGATAACCGGGATATCTCTTGCTCTTCTAATGAAGAACGTCCATGTGCTGTGGCATCACTCGATCGTTTGCTATTTCCATCATTCCTGCGTTTCCATTCCAACATAGCATGCGCAATGTCTTCTGGAGGCGGCTGGCTTCTTCGCTTCATATGCGTAGGAAGAGGCGGAACAGGTGCTGTGCTGATCATAATACCACCTGCACTCCCGTAATGACCTCCACTCAGTCGCTTGGTGAGCTTGGATTTGCATCGTTCATTGCTAGGCTCAAGATCATCCCTGGCACTCAAAAACACTTCAGTGTCTGTGCTTGTGACACTGTTTGTATCCAGGATACTGGGTTCTTCCGATATGGAATCCATGCCTGTGGGTTCTCGGAGGCTGTAACTGTCACTGCCCACACTGGAGTCCACGGTGTTAAAGGAATCCATGCTGCTTGTTTCTATGAGGGTGTTTGTGTCCTGATGGTATGGATCGTTGGTACAGGAGAGATCCTCTCCCAAAGAAGTAGAAGGAGTGGAGCTTGGTCTTCTGTAGGAAGCCTCCTCCTCTACTAGAGTAGTGTTCTTTCCATCCAGTGAATCTGTTGGACTCACTGCAAATGTACTGTAGAAGGAGTAGGGTTCAGATGCCTTTTCTGTCGAGGGATTGGACCAAGAAGAGGAGCTTGGGC
This sequence comes from Spinellus fusiger, assembly GCA_025094145.1. Classification (NCBI taxonomy): domain Eukaryota; kingdom Fungi; phylum Mucoromycota; class Mucoromycetes; order Mucorales; family Phycomycetaceae; genus Spinellus; species Spinellus fusiger. The sequence continues at coordinate 60,576 of JALLLS010000073.1, read as the reverse complement.
ATTTCAAGGCATAAAGAGACTGGTTCCGTGTTAATCTTACTTCTTGTCCCTCGTAGTGGGCTGCATTAAGTGTTGTCGATCTTCTTTTACTCGTGTCAGCTGCGTTCATAGAGACAGGACGGTGACGAGAATGATGACTGAGGTTGTTTCCGTGCAGTGGTAATGGAGGCAAGGAGCGTAGATGGCGTTTGGTCCGAGGAGGTCTTGACTCGTGTCTTGCTTCGTTTTTTGGCTCTGGTCTTGGTCTTGGGGATTTTGGCCTTATGATGATCTTGGTGGGTTTAGTAGGGAATGGACTGATGACCACATCAGTGTGTGGAGTAGTTGGAGTAGATGGAGTAGATGGAGTGTAGAGAGTGTAGGGAGTGTGTGAGGAGGAAGTCTCAACATCTTTTGATGGTGCAGGTGCCAATGGTATGGTACGAAGATAATTGGTACTGTGGGATGACTTTTCAGTGGACTGAACAGGGCGAACATGTGGAAGATTGTCAAACACAGCTTCTTCCGAAGTCTAATGATAAATCCAACCCAATGAGTCTCTTGGTGATAAATGAGCGTACTTACAATACCAAACTTTTTGAATAGTTTGCCAAAGCCTTTAAGATGTGTTTTTTGGGATGACTACAAATACAGAGATTCTTTGTCATGGATTTAAGTGATAAATTGGACCGTCAATCAAATCCTACCTTTTTAATAGTGTCATTGGGGGTAGTGGTGGCAGTCTGACTGGTGGAAGCATTAGTATTATTAGTGGTAGTGGTAATATTAGTAGTAGTGGTGGTATTAGTGGTGGTGGAGGGATGATTATGAGTGGTGGTAGTAGTAGTGGTGGTGGTGGTGAGGGGGGGACTCTTGGAGGGATTCCAGCCATAAGCACTGGAAAGAGGAAGAAGTGCCATTGTATAGACACTCTGCATGTGTTGAATACTGGAGGAAGAGACTGAGGAGGAGGAGCTTTTGCTGTAGGTGGTTGTTTGGGAGACAGAGGAGCTTTTGCTATAGGCAGTGTTCTGAGAAATAGAGGGATTGGGTGTGGGTGATGAGCTCAAGAGAGTCATGGTCTGAGTGGATCCCTTTTCCTGAGACATGTTGGAGTTCACCGAGGAGAGGGTGGTGATGGATTCTTTACGAGATGGATGTATGGGGCGTATGTTGGGACCGGCGGACTGTGTTAGAAATCGAGATAGAAATCGTTTAGATGACTTTGAGGGTTGTGGGTGGATGGACGGTTCAGGATGAGTCATAGCCACAGATAATGAGCGTGGACGTTGCCCTTCCCATTCTTCTCCTTGCTTGGGAGGAACAGTACGAGAATTGGGCTGCATAGTAAATCAACAAAAAATGAAAGAAGAAAGACCAAAAACAAAAACAGAAAAGAGCTTTGAAATTAAATGCACTCAAAATGACCTTGCTATTTGTGTAACCCGTTCCATTTATTAAGAGGCCAAGAGGTGTGGCGAGACAATAAAGGCTTCACGACATGCTTATTGAAGTTCATTCAGGTATCTTTGCCTCAAGGCCCGGTATTTGCGGAGATAGTACATTGCCTCAAGTTCTGTTTTATTTTTTATATTTTTTTATATTTTATATTTTTTTTATATTTTATATTTTATATATCAATATTTCAGTGGGATTGAATAAAGCATGGAATGTACCTTTGATGATATAGTGACCGTGTTCGATCGCCCTGTTAATCTCCTGCTCACTGACAAGATCCTTCTTCTTGAGAAAAGCAGACTTGAGTTTGGGCCTGAAAAAGTCATGATAACCAGCAGGGTATTCTCTACCCAGGTACACAAGCTAGAATAGAACAGAATAAGAAAGAAAGAACGAAAGAAAGAAAGAAATAGGTGTAAAGAACCTGCCTGCTTGTAAAGGGCAATGACTTGTGGACGCAATGAGGTTGTTGACATGGAGAAGAGGGTTGCTATGAGATCCGTCTGGGTATGAAATACATAAGAAATAACAAATGATGAGAACCTATATTAAGGCAACCCGCCTACCAACAAACAATACGTTGGCTAGGCAACTAAGACAAAAAAAAAGAGTTGTCAAAGTAACCTGGTGTGAATGATTGGTGAAGGCTATTTAAGGATGCATGAGTCCTATTTAAGGAGATTGGTTGGACGCTATTTATGGATGGGGAAAATGCCAGTGCACCTTGTACTTGGAATGCAGAAAGCCATTCGTGACAAACAAAATTGGGCATAAAAACGATGACATGCCTATTTCATTGTCAACTTCAAGTGCAATGCCTGTTTTGTAGGGTTATTCTATACATTGTACTCCTGCAGATCGGGTGGTCTGTCTCCATCATCAATGCAACTATAGTGTCAAAACAAGTCTATTCTCTCTTCATAAGGCATAAAACAATGAAAGAAGAATAGGAGAAAATAAAGGATCTTAATAACAACGAAAAGAAACTGGCATTCTACAAATACTAAACAGTAATAAAGTGGACACATGGAAACAAAGAAGTGTGAGTCTATCTACATCTTGCTCTTCACTAAAAAAAAGGAAGACAAGAACAACAAAACAATACAAGCAAGAAAGGAGATAAGGGAAAGAGAATCTATCGTGCGTCACGCAATGAGCGAGTACGTGTGCCTTCCATGGCAATGGCTGTGGAAGACACCTGGTTGGCCTTTGGAGCACACATCAAGGGCAGACGCTTACGAGGAAGCTCTACAATAATTCGTTTTCTGTGCATATTCTCACAGCAAGAGGGATCACAGAACCACGGTGTGTTGCTGTCGGCAGTGTTGGCATATGCATTGGAGGGTGAGTGTGTGGAATAGCAGTGCTGGTGATATGCTTTAGGACATCCTTCGCATTGCATTAATAGATTGTCCTTCCATGACTCTTTGTGGTGGCAGCCAGTACAAAAGAGTTGAAGCACAGGACGATCACGGTCATGAATTGATTCTGTAGCAAATCCCGCCAGATCAAGGCGAGGTAATTTGCAGGCAAACCCATAGCCTTTGTAATCACACCCATGTTTACTAATGATAGCAATAGAAAAAGAAAGAAGAAAGAAATGTTAGCAAAAGATAGACTCATACTAATAAAATAGACTTACTTGCACAAGGTACGCTTTCCCCATGGCCCAGGTCTCCAGTTGACACCCTCTGTTGTACCACAGTAACGACACCAGTCAATGTTGGCCTTTGTCAGTTGTTGGAACAGGGTAGAATGGGTGGAAGGTGTCCACTCTTCGCTATCTGACAAGTCATCCTCCTCCTCTAAAGATTCTTCTGCAGACGCATCGAATTCGTCAGTACTGCTATCATCACAATGGGAGGAGGAGGGGGCTGTCTTCCAAGTGCGTTGTTTCTTGATAGCAGCACTACCCTTGGTATGTATGTAGGCAGCATCAGAAGAATGGCGTTTTGTAGGCGAATAGGAGGCCTTTTCCTCAACAACAACTTCACCCAGATCAGGGCCAAACAACAATAATGTCTCTGTATCATGGGTGTCCATAAAGAGATCAGTGGGTGCAGGAAAGGCATCAATGGATTGGGAGGGCGGAGTAGAGACACTAGCAATGTCTGACTCGCTGTCACTTTGAGAATTGCACGAACTGACAGGAGACACCCATGATACAGAGACATTTGGAGAAGGATCCTCATCAATGGCAGGAGAAAAAAAGACGTCTTTCACCAGGTCTTTTTGTTGCTCTACAGTGTCATAGGTGATCGTCGCGTTTTCTAGTGTGTGGTGAATAGGGAGTTGCACAACCACTGGTGAATGGGGAATGTGGTACTGCTGTAATAATGCGGAGATGAGAACAGAAATTAAGAAATTGAACAAAAGAAAGACGCACACGTAGAGAAATGGATCTCTCAGTACTTACAATTCCTTTGGTAAGAATGTCTGGACGAGGATAGGCCATAAAGTCGTAGGTTGGATAGTAGTAGTGGGCCTGGCTGTAGTGAATGAATGGACCTGGACTCACCAATCCATGGGTGGGTTGGAATGGATTGGGTGGACGAGGAGAGATAGCTGGGATACGATGTCCAGTGCGTTGGAGGGGAGTGTCATTGGAGACATTGGATTCTTGGCTGTAATGAGACATGTGTGAACTATTCACAATATTTAAGTATAAGATAAAGATGAAAGGATAAGCATAGAACAAGAAAATATATCGAGGCAAACGGTGCTTGCGGAGGTCAACAAGTGGAGGGGGTGGGGGTGTTTCACAAATACCTTGGGGGAGAACATTTCAACAAGTAAGGTTAGCGAAAACAGTAACAAGGCAATGCGGGATAAAGACGAATACTCACTGCTGTACTACTAACAAACCGTCGGACTGCTGGAGGCACGTCTTTTGAGTCAAGAAGCCGATGTAGTTGGTCTGAAGAAGGAAAAGAAAAAAGAAGAAAAAAAAGAACATCTCTATTCTTTCTACTATGAAATGTTGGAGAAATAAAGTGGGTAAAAAGATCTGCTCTTCTTTGGCCATGCTATTGACAGATACTTATTTAATAATGAGGTTCAATGATTAGATTCCGACCGTGGATTAAATCTCCAAGGTAACAAAAGACGCGATGTCTCCTGTCTTTCCAACCCTGCACTTATCAGTGGATATCAGTAGACATCAGTGCATACCAGTAAACAATCAACAAGTATAAGTGTCTAATGGTGTTCATTCTTTTTTCCTATGTGTATAGTAACATCTTATGGTATATAATGGCATCTCTGCAGACACCTCTTTCCATCACTTTCCACATTTACAACTGCATTCATAGTTACTCACTCTTTCTTCCGCTCCAACACATTTGGAATTGACTTATTACACACCTCGTGTTGGGTTTTATTTCGCATGGCATTCCGAGCAAAGCACAGGCTTCATTGACTCTTAAGAAAGTCATTCTATAAAATAAAAATAAACATAACGACTCCCCTACCACTATCGTCTTTCTAAGATAAGCATGAAGAAACTACTAGTACTATAAAAGAGGTAGTAAATCATTCATTCTCTTAGAGAATAGAAAAAGAAGGAAAAGGAGAAAAATAAAAAGGTCTTCACCAACAGATCTATACATACATACACATACATACACTCATACATACATACTTTCATACTTTCATACTTTCATACACACTTTCATTACAATTTTGCTTATCAGTGCATTGAGTTCTATTCTTATGACATTACAGTTCAGTGGTTATTTTATTCCTATATCTGTCACTATAAGCGGACTTGATGTGCTACGAGTGCTTCAATCGGGTGTTGAACATCGTTAACAACCTCTCTTCCTATGAAGGTCTGAGTCAAGTGCTACGACCTCCAATATAGCTGAGTGCGGCATAAAGAGTTTCGAACTGTTTACAAAAGTAATGATGCCATTGCCCATAGGTGGCAGTGTTCATGTCTGCAAACTACAGATCAATTCAATGGAATCGTGGGGCTTTATTGTCAATCATTTAAACTGTAAAATCTCTATTTTCATTGTAACATTGATGACAGTGCCAGTATAGAGAAAAAACAGAGAAACATAGTAAAAAAAAGTGTCTGAATTCAAGCTATCAATGAGACTATATATCTCATAGGGATCGCTTTCTAGAAGCTTATCACTCAACCCTTGCTTGAATATGACTATACATTTATACATTAGCATAGGATACACACCAGGAGATTTTTGGGATATATAAGGAAATATACTGAGAATAAAATTGAAATATTCTTATGATTGGCTAATGTGTTTAAAAAGTCCTTTTCGCTGTCTAAATGGGATATTTCAAACTCTACTTACCTGTTTAAGCAGTGACGATTGACTTTGCAATTTAAAAGTATAGAATTGGCTGTAAAGATAAGAAATAGAACAAGAATCACCCCAAAATTACAACTCAGTCACTGCATTTATTGTTTAACATAATGTGTTATCCATAAGCCCACAGTATTTGCAGTATAACACTGCTTAAGAAAGATTTATTATAGAACACTGAATTAACTCTGGTAATCTTTGTCCATAAAATAGAACCAAATTCACTTACATTGAGAACTGTATAGTCATTTATTGACTCAGTATTCATAATCACTTCAGTAACTATGTTATTGTAACTGGTATTAACAGTGATGCTTAATGACTACAAAGTATTGTTTCTAATACTGGGCTTTAGACTCAAGGCAAATAGAGTGTGAATTGTTTGACTTGTGAATTTTATGAGTGGAGGCTAGTGTATACATCACCAGAATAATAAATGAATTATTATTTGTTACTATATCCCCCTCCTTTTGTTATCTCCCATACTGCACATACAACTTAACGCCTAAGTACTCGTCAAGATGAGCATAACTGAGCAAGGCATTGTGCCATTATTAAAAAAGAGAAACAATAGAGAGAATTAATAGACACTACCAAGGACTATTATAGTGATAAAAAGGTAAGCAGTGTCTTCATCTGGGCTTGAGCTCAATGTATTCCACAAAACACTCAATGTATTGCTATTAGGCAAGTAAAGACTCCTTTCAAGTCAGTCTCAGGTAGTCTTCTATACTGTCTAGGGTGTCTAGGCTATACTCCTGAGCATAGTTATCTATCTCCCAAGGATAAAGCACAAGGCTTTTAGGATATAGATTCTATTGCTATGAGGGAATGCACTTGGGCAGTAGCTATAGTCATACTATATCATTAGCTATACTATTACAATAAACAATTTTATTCATAAGCAATATATTTCATTGATAATCCAATTTGATATTGAGGTATCCACAAAAGGAAACAATTATTTAGATACTTGCAAACCTTTGATTTTAAACACGGATCCATAAAAGGAGCGTTTTTTCTTTTACGTAAAAGGAAGGAGATATCCCCGCCTAAAGGCCAGAAAATCTTTGGGTGTGTAGTAATAGGAAAGACGGGACTTATTCATACTTAGTATTCTATGGACCGTCCATAGAGAGACCGAGGATAACTCCAAATATCACACAAACTAAATTTTTGGTTTTGCCACTTCTAGTCTCTATAAACTGCCCAAATAGCCAAGACATCAACGAATAGATCCTTATTTTATTTTATTTTATTTTTGCCTCCCGTGTAGATCTTTAGTGTTGTTGGATATCTCATGTCATCCTAAGGATAATTCAAACAATTGAATAAAGGAATCTTGGGAAAATAGTGTAATTTTTCTTTATTAGAAGGTAGAATGTTTTAGTGTTTTTTTTTTTCCTTTTTACTTTTTCATTTTACTATTTCATTTTAATCATTCACTTTACACATAGATAAATCCTGAATTTTGGGTATTACTGGTAGCAATAAAGAAAGGGGGTGTGGGGGGTGTGTTGGACTAAAATAGGCGATTTCTTGCAAGGAAGACCTCTTAGTTTAATCACTTTGTTGAGCTGGTTTGAGCTGTAAGCATTGAGAAAGTAATTTACGCTCAGAAATAGAACTCTTCTCCCTCTCTACGGATCTGGTATTCTGCTGCACATAGACAGGTAGAATGAATAGATGAATAAACAAGTGAATAGATATATCCTATTTCAACTCATAGATACTATCTGACAGTAATGAGGCAGATAATATAACTGAAGGGGGTATGTGCAAGTGACTTATTAGTATGAAAAAAAAACCCTTAACTTGATACCCAACGTGCACTTTTAAGAACAAAGAAAATATTTAGAGTGTCTGTGTTAAATTAAGAACACGTCTCTGTGTCTATACAATAAATGTTCATTGTGTTTGCACAAAGATAGAGTCATTACTGCAAAATGAGCTGTTAATAGCTACACGTTAATAGGTTTCTAGTATGAATATTACTACATTGGGGCCCTGTATTATTCTCTCTCTCTCTTTTTATTCCTGTCTGATGAATTAATACTCACTCTTTGTTATTTGATATCAACATCTATAGACATCAAAGGAGAAAAGGGGAGTGCTTATGTGTGTTCTATGATTCTTTGTCTCCGTAATGACTGACATTTTACTCCTTCCTCCTAATACAGCCGTGTAAATGTCTTTGTTATTTTATAGGCGAGGCGATTGATTACCCAAGCATTTTTTTTACCAATAAATACCATTCTCTTGCAGAGACAATTTGGTATAAAGTAGAAATATAGGATCTTAATGTCTTCTTTATTTGTTGTTTGATATAAATAATGTATTACTGTCCATATCCAATAAAAAGAAGAAGGAATAGTAATTTTGCCTACTTAAGTAGCTCACTTTGTTTTATTTTCCTTTTCAACACGAACAATAAGAATTGTTGCTGTTTGGCCTCTTTCTCAGGTGTCAATTTCTAATAAAGGATGTGCCCTGTTCATTTCTTAATTCCTCACTCATTTGCTTTGTACACTCAAGTCTTTATTACTGCCATTTCTATAAGTGTATGTACCCTTTTAATCTATAGACTCTAAGCAGTCCCCTCCTATAGTTATGATGTTATTCCATTGCTTGATTAGAAGAAGGAATGTGACACAGGATAGACACACATTGTAATGAATGATATCAAGCTATTCAACCTAAGATCCAGAAATTCTTCTATAAAGACTAATCTTATTGATTATGTGCTATATTTATCACTTGTACTTATTTTGGGTTTCAAAAAAGGAAATAAAAATAATCATACACTTTTGTTACCCATCCTTGATGCCTTTTACGCAAGGAAATGGTGACTAAAGGTTTCCATTTCTTAATACATGCACCTATCAAAGGTCCTATTCAGAGTCAATAAAATAGGTTATTCCATATCCAACTACAGATTAAAACACAATAAAGTAGAGTAATATTGATTGACATACTTGTGATTTAGAGAGAAATAATAAATGAGTAACACTCTGAGGGGTGTCAGACCCAACTTACTCTTAAACCAACAAATCATCTTGAAACGGGCTTTCTTTATTTCATTTTACAGATAATAAATTATAGTTACACCACGTCAAACCACTCAAGAAGACAGATAAAGCCATGTTATTCATGAGCATGGAATCACTCTGGGTCTTAGTAGGAAGTGTAGAGGATAAAGAAGCAAATGATAAAGCATAAGCATGATCATCAACATAGATTACTTGTTTGTTGCTTTATTAATTTATTGTTTTTATACTTTATTGCTTTAATGCATTAGTGCTTTATTACTTTACTTGGAGATGCCGATTATTTTTGTCTTGTAAAATCCAGACCAGGCTGTGGTGGCATCAGACTAACATCAAACAGTTTTAAAAAATAAATTTGTGTGTGTGTTATTGAGACACTGTAAATAATTACCAGGCCGCTCACACTATCAACCCACAAGTTCAACAGTGAATAAAAGGTAATTCTTCCCTACTCTTTAATAGACCTTCTCTTATGTCAATAAAAGTGGAATAACATGCCTTGTATTTTATTTCTTTGAGTGTGCTGTACCTACAGTCTATAACAAAAATAAATAAAGAGATCATCCTACTACACTGTGGAGTGGGTTATGAATACATTGGTGTTTGTCACGCATCCTCTGAATCTAAAATAAAATAAAAATAAAATAAAAAATGGGTCCACAGCTATAAATCCAGTGAATCAAAATAGATGAGAACATAAATAGCACTGTCCATTTTTAATCTTCATTTAAAACTATCCTTGCATGATTTAAATTACAACTTATGACTGTAAAGCAGTGGCAAAAAGACTTAATATGTGTGGACATTTGTGTGTTTTAATGATTTTATTGAGAGACAAAAGAGGAAAACATAAATATAAACTACAGGTAATATTGCTGTGATTGTACTATTTAAGAAGAGTCCATTGATTTACCCTACCATCTTTTTCATTTATGCATTGCTTAGTCATAATCAATTAATATATTGTGATTGGCTTATATTTCTCTCTTTACTTTCTAATCTTCACAGAGACTCTTACCTGTTGATTGTCTTGGTTGAATGGGCATAACAGCCAGCACTATCTTCCTTATTTATCCTTTTTTTATTTATTTTTATTTTTTAGAATAGATTAGTGACCGTGGTATGATTCTATTCAACCCTATTCTCACTCATAATCCACGCTTGATAAAGTGAGACATAAACACACTGGAAGAATTTACAGATACACGTACCGTGTGAATTATAAATTAAAGAAAATATTAAAGATTCTTTTATTTTTATTTTTTACATATAAGAAAAATGATATATAAAAAGAAGAAGGAATTGCTTACTTGTAGCACCCCTTATTCTATAACAAACATCCCCAGTACAATGGGGGTAGTGCACATAACACACATGGATTCCACACCTTTGTGCTTTGGGAGATTCAATGACCACCCACACGTGTAACGCATGGCATGGATCAGAGACTCACTACAATAGGTCCATCTCGGAAGATGGCCAGCAACAGTATGCACTGTTTATTAGAATTTACTGTTTATTAGAGTCTACTGTTTATTAGATACACTGCTTTCTATTAGCATTCCAAAGCACCAAGGGCAATTTCCAGTCTTTCTTTTGAAGTGTGGGCTCAAATATATTAAAGTTGACCCTTTCCAAGGCCTCCAAGTATCTGACATGAGGAATCTAACACACAGACACATGAGTGATTCCACCTTTACCCTCTTTTCCATCCTGAACTCACTGCACATAATAGAACAGGAAATGCCTCTCGGGGCACTGATGGAAGCATAGACCGTGCCGTGAGTAATTGATCGTTGGCAGCAGTAGCCATCTCAAAAATAGCATCTTCTATGCCTTGAACATGGCCTTGTCGAAACATCTCTTCTTGTGATAAATTATACTAACAGTAAGATATGGTGTATGTTCTTGTCAAGAGATCTCTTACCTTGGCAGTTATTTCTGCAGGTAAAACACACCTCTTTCGGCTTAAATGAAACACAAATGAGCGTAGAAAAGTCGTTATGCCCATCATCTTTCCTATATGACTAATAGCATGGTCTGCTTGGACATTTCTTATTCCCAAAGATTCCAACTGTAAATACAATAGACTGCTGGCTGTGTTTTCAGAGTAGCTTTCGATTTCTTGCAATGTCATGAACTGGTGGTCCTCTAAATTGGTAGTCTAGTTGTTGTTGTTGGTGGTGGTAGTAGTAGTAGTGGTGGTGGTGTTTTTTTTCTTTCTTTATCAGTATTCTAGCAGACACATCTGTATCAGCCTCTTTACTTACTCTTTCTGTAATGATACGCTTAAACCACATGGAAGACATTTGTGTGTGTTTGAGAGACTCTGCCAAAGCCAAGGCAATAGGCTGTTGAGGAGGGTTTCCCTTGTTTGAAACTACGCGTTAGTCCTTACTTGTATGGCTGTGGTTCTTTTCTTCTTCTTCTCTCTTCAAAGGTTGTAAGCATAATTTACCTTGAAAATAGAGTCAATGGTGTCTTTCCAAAACTGCATTCTCAGTCTACCAATGTTGACCCTGGACACATTTTCACGAATAGAAGCAATTTCGATATTGAAAGCATGTAGGGCCAACTGAGTGTCTCTCGAATGACGAGGAAAGAAGGGAGTAGCAAGAAAGGCCTCGTAGTCTCCTTTTCTATTGTACAGTGAGCCAATGGAAGCCAACATGAGGCTAAAGAAGAGGTGTTCGTACCTGACAGAATCAGAGCAGTACTTGAGAGCAGTAGGTAAGTTGTTTATTCTACTTGCAGTTGCAGTTGTGGTTGTGGTTGTGCTGTAGTTGGCATAAGCACATGACTGCCTAAGTGTCGAGACAGACAGACGAGGTGCGGTTCTCGAATACAGGCAAGAAAGAAGCATAGCGACGCCTTAGTTTGTTTATCATTTGCAAGGCCATAGAGAGTGAATTCTACAGTGTGACTAGGAGTGGAAAAAAAATAAAGGCAGCTCAGCCAGACTGCACATGTGTTTTAACAAAGGATTTTATCTTTATTTTGACAAGGCGTTTCATTTCCTTGCTTCAGTAGAGGCTTACATCTTTCTACGAGCAACTTTAATGTAAGGAACAGCTGCACAGACACACCCATCTTCACAAGGAAAAGAGAAGAGACAAAAGACAGGGTGAATTGGGGACTCCATATCTTGAACAAGGATTCTTTAGGATTCCTTCTCTTGAACCCCTTTGTAGAGAACAAAGATGTCACATTAGAAACCTCCATTTCAATGAATAGCACCGTATCTCATAAAAATAGCCATACTAGTATAGAAACAAGAGCTTATCAGTGATCCATGCCTTATACTTAGCATAGGGAAGGGAGGTCTTTAGATAGGATCTCTTTCTACCACGAAGCTATCTGAGACTGCTTTTCCTTCAGCCACCAGTCACGGCCTCTCTTTCCCTCTCCCGTGCGTTCTAAACACAGCCCTTGTTTTCTTTCATGTCTAACGAAGTGTCAACAGAACCAGCAAAGCCTTCCAACAAGCGCTTCAGAAAGGACAAGCGTAAGGAGTGACTGAACATCTAACCAACACTTTCTTTAATCACTCACTGTATCTTTTGCCTTATTATCAGCCTGGGATACCGATGATATTGATCATTGGAAGGTGGATGAGTTCACACCCGAGGACATTAGCCAGCCTTTTATGGAAGAGTCTACCTTTGCAACCCTCTTCCCTAAATACAGAGAGAACTATCTGAGAGAGTTCTGGCCTCATGTCACAAAAGCACTCGAGAAACATGTAAGCTATTCTCAAGCAGAAGACCCTTTTATACTGACAGACGACTAGGGAATTGCCTGTGTTCTTGATCTTGTGGAGGGTAGTATGACAGTAAAGACAACCCGTAAGACCTATGATCCCTACATCCTTCTCAAAGCACGTGATCATATCAAGCTGCTGGCAAGAAGTGTGCCCTTTCCTCAGGCAGTGAAGGTGCTGAATGATGGTGTTGCTTGTGATATTATCAAGATTGGTAATATTACCCGTAACAAAGAGCGATTTGTGAAGCGTAGACAGAGACTGATTGGTCCTAATGGATCTACTCTCAAGGTAACCATTGCACAGAAAACAGGAGAATCATAGGCCTCGTCTTCTCGGTGCTAACCTTGTATTTTTTTTTGTGATTGTTGCTTAGGCTGTGGAGTTGCTGACTGGCTGTTATATGATGGTGCAGGGTAATACTGTGTCTGTGATGGGACCCTACAAGGGCCTCAAGGACATTCGCCGTATTGTACTTGACTGTATGAAGAACGTTCATCCCATCTACCACATCAAGGAACTCATGATTAAGCGTGAGCTTGCCAAGGATCCCAAATTAGCAGAGGAGTCTTGGGACAGATTCTTACCCCAATTCAAAAAGAGAAATCTCAAAGCAAAGAAAGTGGACAAGTCAAAGATCAAGAAGAAGGAATATACACCCTTCCCACCTCCCCAACAGCCTTCCAAGATCGATCTTCAATTGGAGAGTGGAGAGTATTTCCTCAAGCATCCCGAGAAGAAGCAGTTTGGACAGAAGAAATAATGCCTCTTTTGTATTGTTTTTATTTTTATTTTTATTTAAAAAGAAAAAAGAAGAGCCTTCAATGCACAACCCACCCATTTCTATACTTACTTACTCACTGCACTATCAAGAATAAAAAATATCGCTGTACATTCCACTTTCTATAGCTAATAGGGTTCTATCTATAAAAAGGAACCCTACAGTTCTATCCTTTTGATTCTTTTTCAGTGGTTGAATTCTTTCTTTCTTTTTTATAGGATGAAAATGACAAGGGTAAGGGAGGACTATGATTTACTTGCGTGCAAATTTGCGGACCTCTGGAAATGTCAAGGGAACAACAAGAACAGCCTTTTTGGGGTTTGTTTTTGGGTCTACACCACCCATCTTCAGATCTTCAACAGTGCAACGGTCTATTTTACAGCCAAGGTTCTGTAATGCTGTGATGGCCTTTGATGTTTTCATGCCAAGGTCTTTGGCAATCACCGATGTGATGAGGGTGTAATCAGCCACTGACAGGCAAAGGACAAGCGCATGGCAGAGGATCTTGTCTGCCATGATGGGTGTGCGGCTAGAATGGACAGCATGTCAGTACAGCACAGTGCAATAACAGTGCACAGTGCAATACAGTGCACACTACAGTGGGATCACTTACACGTTGGAAATGGTGTAGCGTTCTGTCATCTTGTCAATTAGCAGAGAAGGTGCACCTTTAAGAGCCAACTCAATTTTACTACGCTTCTCGAGATCATGAGGACGCACTTTGCATAAATAGGCCATCAGGTAGGAAATATACACAATTGTACGAAGTCTCTTACGGTCCTTTTTACCACTGCTCTTGAGAAGAGATAACACACGACTGTTGACAAAGGAGGAGCCAATGTAAGGCAGTAATGTCTGGATACCTTCCATGGTTGTTTCCTTCAACAAATCCTTAATGGGTGTAGCAATCAATTCCTCCTCAGAGACAATGCTGTTAATATCATAGACCAGTTCTGGAGAATCTGCCTCTGCATTAAATGCAGGAATAGGAAGATCTTTGGTCATTTCTTTCCGCATAGAGGCCTGTGTAGGTGTGTTTTCAGAGGCCTTGTTGATCTCTCTGTGCATCATATCAAGCACAGGCTCCAATGATTCTCCTTCCACCTTGTTACGCTCTTCGTTGCGGAGTATCTTTTGTGCCTTGGAAGTACCAAAGGCAAGGCCCAGTGCAGCACGAGCCGCACCAAAGGCATTAGAGTCTGTCTTTGTGGTAGAGGGCTCAGCAGAAAGTGCTTTCACTGTACGTTGCATACGAAGGACAGGTGCAGGTGCAAATATGACTGAATTGTCTTTCTTTGAGTAAACACCCACCAGGTACCTTGGAGAGGATAAATACTAGGTATTAATGACAGGTGAATTGCGCTTACTTGCAGTGGACTTGGGCTTCTTCTTCACCAAATGTCGCTGCTTTGTAAGTCACTTTGTCTGTTTCTGCTGTCACTATACGGTGAGTGGCCTTTTTGGTGGAGGGTGTGCCTTGTCGCTTATAGGCCGAGAAAACAGTCGTATCGGGAGGTTGTGTGCCAGGGAACATGGCTAGAAACACCCAGTAAGAAGTGTATATAAAAGTGAAGAGGGGAGGGGAGGTACTAGGCTAGAGAAGAGAGTCTGCTTACACAAATAGGGTGTTTCTACATCTGGCTTGCGTTCACTGGTAGTGATTTTGATGTATTTCTGCTGACTGGAGCTTGTTTCGTTATGTTTTCTCTTTCCCATGACGGTAGACCCTAAAGACAAATGCTGAGGATTTTTTATTCATACTTCTTGTTGAGTTTAAATTTGTTCCTTCTGCGGCTTAGAAGGTAAAATTGTCACACTTGAGAGACACTTGAGAGACACTTGCGAGACACTTATCAAGCTCTTGTTTTTCTGTGCCTAATGAATAGCACTGGAATGTGACTGTGGACCCTAAGCAATGCCCTTTTGTTCTATTTCACTGTGGTCTACTGTGGTCTAATATGCTATAATCTACTGTAATCTACTGTAATCTACTATGGTCTACTGTGCTATAATCTGCTATAATCTGCTATAATCTGCTGTAATCTGCTGTAATCAACTGTAATATGTAATCTACCCTACCCTACTCTACTGTAGGAGTTGGAACATCCCAAGACAGAGCAGACTAGGACGGGGTTGTAAATCAGCAGGAATCCACAGGGAAGGTAACAAGGAGAGTCAGCGCTGCGTGGGAAGACAGCTTTAAATTCAAGCAAGTTCTGCTTTTGCTTTTTTGCCTTTAGTTTTTATACCTCTTTTTCAATCTAAAAAAAAACACAGATTTGTTTCCATCTTATATAAAGAAAAGAGCAGATGCGTTTTAATATGGAGAGAATGCCCGTCGAGATTATTCTTGAGATCTTTGCCCACGTCCCTCTGTCCAGTTTCTCGGTTCTATACCAGCTATTCCCTTGTGCTGTGGTGGATGAAGCCTTGAAGATGACGTTGCATAAAAGCGAACCTCTTCTCAGTCTTGTCTCTACCAATCTTCATGAACTACAGGCTCCCTACTCCTCCCACTCTCCTCACTACAAAAATAATGAGTCTTCATTGGCACTACACTTTGCTTCTTTTGATACAGCACATACCTCCCTCTGTTTTCTGCCTAATTTCCAATCTTCCTGCTACTACTTTAAAGTGAAAAATGCGTATGTATCGCACGGGAAATTGGTGCTACGTCCTCATTCATCTCTATTTCAGCGAGAACACTGTATAGGCTCTCTCTGGGATATTTGTAAACATGTCCCTCCTCTTCGTGCAGGTACCTTCTCAGGAGCAACAGAGACACTGCAGCCCAACACAGCCCATGACATCACACTCCATCAGTCAGACTGTTGTGTAGAAGCGTGCCTTGTTGGGCCTAGCTCTCCTCACAGCTGTCCACCTCCCCACTTGCGGTCTCTTTTGCCAATAGAGTATACACGTAAAGCTCCCCTGAACACAGCATCGTGGGGCACTCTCCCAGATCGCACGTGTGGCTATTTTCTTGTAGAGAAGGTGGTCCTTCCACTGTCTGCCTTTCTGGCACTGTTCGCAGCCTGAGTCCTACCACATATCTCTTTCTTGTTCGATGGATCCTCCACATAGCATCTATTCCAGTAGTATAGCTTATAAGACCTATTTTGTAAATAAACCAAATGTTCTATATTTCCTTTTGCTACTTTCTTCTCCAAGAGCATAAAAGATCAATGTATGGGTTGATCTATGGAAAACAATAATAGAAAAAATAGAAAAAAATAGAAAAAAAAGGGGGGGGAAGGCATCGTCAGTAGACATGCCTTGTCTGACATGTCTAGCTGGTTTGGCTGGTCTAAATCTTGCCTATCGTATCATCCTATACAACCGGAGTCCATGCTCTGTCACACTTAATATAGACACCACATCTCATGGTGGCTCTCGTGATGTTATCTCACACTTTGAGTTGCCCCAGCATATTAGAGTTACTTTTGTTTTCAACAGTACAGTGTGTTAGTTTATTAATACACCAAGTAAAAGGATGAACAAAGACAAACGTATTCCTGTGGACTATTCATAACAGCCTTCTAGACTCATAGACTTAAGATTAGGAAATAGAGAGGCCATCATAGATTGCAGTGTAGAGATGTCTGCATTAAGAAAGGTATAGTCCATTCGAAGGGTAATTAACCCTGAACCACACCTTTGAGATAACATTTTTAGGGACTGGACTGTGAGCAAATTATTACTCAAGTCCAGATGAAAAGGAGAAACTGTTTCAAAAAGAGCTTCAATATCCTTGTCATCTAAAACAAATACAAGGTTATTCTTATTCTTAGTAAGATATAAACAAAAAACAAAAATCCCTTACATAACAGATTAGCAGCCAAATTCAAGTGTGTCAGTGGCTCAATGTTCTTTAATAATACCCTGAGAAGTGGTATGTCCTGAGAAGAGATTCCTAAGAGATGTAGATCACCCAATAAATAATCACATATATATTTATGTGTGTGTGTATATATATATAAAAGAAAGGGAATCATAAAGAAGATACGTTGGTTAGCTCAATCCCATAAAGCAAACGACTCCATAAAGAAGTCTTGTTCAAGGCTCTTCTTACCCAGCCCCTTTAATACCAGTTCGTGTTCTTTCTGGTCCCTCAAGGCCTTGACAATGGAGTTCTTAATAGGCATTTTCATTCTGAAGCAGGCATTCTCATAGTACTCCGCAAGTGTTTTTGGATTGAAACCTATTTTATTATAAGATATACTGGTTAGGAATCATAAATAGCATTTACCTTCAACCATAGCATCAATACGAGTCGCACTGTTTTTAATATCCATGACTAAATCAGTAGGTGCTAGTACTGCACCTTTCATGTGTAGATAGTTGATACATGGCTTGATAGGTAAAGGGGTGAGTTTATTGTCACCAAAGAGTGTATTACCTCATGTCCAAAATGCTTCCATGCCTTGGCAGTTACTCTCTCTATAAGCCATCCAACAGTGTTCTTTTCATTTCTACATGGAATATACACCTTCTCTTCTCTGTTGTAAATCATCAAAAACACTCGAACAGACTAATATTGGTAGATCATACCAGTAGAGAGAGGGGTGAGTTCAGGTCATAGTCTGTAAAAAGGGGTTCTTTAGTACCTTTAGGACAGGCCGTACAGATTCAGTGGCTGTTCTATTCATGGTAGAGTCAAGTGTTTGCAAGGGCTCTTTCATAATAACATCTTGCACTTCATTCTTTTCTTCTTCTTCCTCCTCCTCATCATCATCCATGGCCTGGTTAATCTCATCATCCTAAAGGAATGATGAGTATTACTGTTATTGTAGTTGATACTTACGAGTTGTTCATATTCTTTCTCTGCCTCCAAAGCCACTTGCTGCCATCTCTTGGACTCAATCTGTCTACCATAATACTCGGAAATCCTTGATAGCCGATCGTAGATAGCAATAGAGTATTCTAAGCGCTGTTTTGGACTTTTGATATGAATCTTGATAATACTCAGGATTTCTCTGTTAAGTTCAGAGTGTTCATTCATTGACTAGTGATGTTTATCTTGTGAGATACTGTTTATCTTGTGAGATACTCTACTATAAATAAGACTTACCACCCCCACCATTGTCTCTTTCGCAGATGCTTTTAGTTGTAATATATCTACTTGAAAGGGTCTTAACATCTCCTCCATTGGATCCTGACAGAATAGCTCTGTATTGGCTTGATCTGCTATCTTTACTACTGCATAGCTCATACTCTCTTCGTAATACATCTGGCCTATGGATTCCATTATAAAGAGAGGGCAATATAAGATGTCTTGTGGATCACCACTGAGTATATCTCGGAAAGATAATAAATAAGACTTGCCTAACTCAATATATATTTTGGCACGTCTCATCAGTGTCTCTGGTGAAGTGTCTTGTGGTAATGCTTTGATATCGTTTATTTTGGCTTGTACATCCAATACCAAGTTAAGTATAGCAGAATACATCTTTTCTTGATGAGAGTGAATTCTATCTTTATTTAAAAATAGCAAAGAATAGAAGAAAAAGTCATTATCTCTCTTCTTCTATTCTATTCTAATAATACTATGCTTGGGAGGAGGAGGAGTTGAACTTACCTCCCAACTCTCCACACAATTCAATGCATTTAGAAAGGTCCTGCTTCTCTAAATACACCTTGACTGACAGGAAGAAATGTCTTATCATTCAGACCAACTCTTTTTCTTTTTCTTCTTTCTTTCATGGCAGCAACTCACTATTCTCAATTCTACACGCCAATTCATCTTCTTTCAACTGGTGTTTGGTGATCAAAGAGAGTTCTTTCTTTTGACACTGTAGAATACCCTCTAAATGTCCTGTGTATCTGTACATGTTACCAAACTCCCACCAAGACAGCCTTTCATTCTGAATATCCTTCAAACTCTGTGCTTGTCGAATGGCATCAGCAAAATACTTTTCAGATTGGGATGTATGTATGGGCAGTTTAGCTGATATTATCCCTAGATTCAGACTGGAGGATCGAATGTGGGTTCGAAGCATCATCCTCTTTTCTTCCTCCCCTTCTTCCACTATAGGCCGATGGACTAAGTACATGGCCACAGAACACACAACACACAACACACTACAGAGTGTTTACCATGAATAGAGCTCAACACTTTCCGTTCTTCCTGATAATATGTCCATGCATTCTCAAGATCACTAAATACACCCTCTTCTGGGTCATGCCTTGTCAGAATCAATCAGAGAGGAATTCAGTGAGTATGTAGTGTGACGAGTTACCCTCGAGTAAAATAAATATCTGCTAATGCCTTGTAGGCTGTTTGAAGAGTGTTCAGGTCTTTGACACGCTGGCCTGTCAATAGCAATAGCAACAGATTGCATGTCTCAATGCCCTGTGCATAGTTATTCTCTCTAAACAAAAACAAAAACATGAGATGCTATATGCTACTGCTCCATGACTGCACTTACTTTTGATAACATTGAATCATCAGTTGATATCCTCTGGCCAGTTCCAGTGAGTTTCTTTTGTTAATGAGAATGAACACAGTCCCTTACCTTATCAGTCCTATATCTTGTTGCTGTTGGTGCATTGTTGCACAAGATGTCTTGCAGTAGTTGAGAGCACTCTGCAAGAACTTGTGCAAATCCTTTTCCTGTTCAACAAGAGGCATTTCAGGGTCAATTTCATCGCATTGTTCGAGATAGAGGTCTGCAATGTCAAGCGACACATGTGCTGCGGTCATGTCTTCTCCTCGGGCCAAACATTCCTTCAGGTACTGCTTTTTGTTTTTGATCTCCTGTTCACAAGGAGAACGCTTTGTAAACCCAATGGCGTATGTCGCCTTTCTTCCCATACAACTGTTGATGTCTCGACAAACCAAGCTTCCTTTCTTTTATTTTTTTATATCTGTTTTATTTTTTTAGGGAGTGGGTGTGGACCAGTCACACTTTCTTACCACAGACAAGTGCTCTTCTCTTGACTAAGGCCTATAAATAATGACTCCGCCAACTTTCCTCTTTCTCCTCTCCTCTTTCTTCTTCTATAACCACCTCTTCCTTCTTTCTCTTCTCTTCTCTCTCTCTACCCACCTATCTGCCTATAAATAAATAAATAAATAAAAATAAAAAGACAAGGCATGGATGAACACGGATTTGAAGCACGGTTAAGACACTTGGAACATATCTTGGTAGGGCAGCAGACAGCCTATTTATCACGAGCCACCAAAGTATCGCTACTGCAGCGTGTTGATACGCTACGAAAAGAGCTGCAGAGAGTGTTTAAAAGCAACAAGGGAGTTCAGGATTTTGTTGATAAATGTAAGTGCTTTCATCTGTGCTAGGTAACAGACTAAGCTGGATCAGATGATGTTCATGCCAAACTACTTAATCCTACGCACTCTACTTTTCTTATGGAGCGAGAACTTCTTTCTCCCGAGACAAAGCTAGATTTGATACTTGCTGCTAATGAAGACATGGAAACATTTGCAAAACAGGTCAAGCTAGTGAAATCATTAGAGCATGTTGTGAGCAGTGCTACTCTTGAAGGTAAAAGAGAGAGAGAGAGAGTTGGTTGGTTGGAAGGAAGAAGAAGAAAGACCATTGCCTGTAGGCTTATATGTGAATGGTATTAGCATTTCAACCCCTTGAACCAGAGCTATTGCATTTGCAGGTCGCTCATTTAGAACAGACAAAGACATTGGAACAACTCACTCTTACACTGTCAACCCTCATGGATAATTATAGCCGACATGTAAGGAAAAGATACTGCTATGGGTACTGAATGTGTTTAGATCAATACTCTCTCGGAGATATTTATTTCCTGGGATGATATTTTAGCTACCATGGAATCTCATGTGTCAGTCTTGGAAAGAGAGAGAAGTACTGTACAGTAAACAAGTCCACTACACAGACAGACAGAGATCAACATGGAGTGTATACCCTTCTTTATATATATATAAGAATAGACGCCTGGGAATAGAACTAACATAAGGATATAAAATGCAAAAAATAATAATCATCCTTAGGAGCTTCTATGATGTAGTTGGAGCCACTGAGATGTACAGCTATAGTCAGTAGAGACTAAAAGAGAGAAAAAGAGAGAAAAAGAGAGTAAGTTTGTATGCACTATGAATACACTCAGCCATTCCATTTACCAAGAGAGGGTTGTGGATTGCATGTGCATTTTAAACGACCATAAACACTACTGTCCACAGGGCAATTCTCTGTATCAGAATAGTGATAACCAAGATTCTGTACATAGTGCACTTGTTGATGCTTTAGAAAGAGTGCAGCAGCAATAGTATGAATATAACTATCACTCCAACTTGATAATAGTGTTAATAGGGCATTCAGCATTGATTCTTCCAACTCACCCCTCATAAAAGAAGCCGCCTGTCATGTCGAGAGAGTGAAAGAAATCTTTATAGGCCTTGGATCGTAGAAAGTCAAGGGATGCAATCATAAAGTTATTGACAGCCATGCAATGACTGGCACTATTGATTGGCTGTTGAAGTGCCTGTGCTTTCTTCTCTCTGTCAAGCTCCATGACCCAAGGGTAGATGGTTTGATCCAAGGGATACACATCACGTCTGTTTTCATTCATAAAAGACTGAACAGCCTGCCATAGTTGAGGTGTTGTTGTTGAGGATTCACGAGAAAAGGCAGCAAAGGCTACAAAAAGACATTTCTTTATCAGCCTCTCTTTACTCTGTTTTCAAAAAAATAAGATATCTTTACCTAATTTCTTATTCTCTCTCTTCATCATCTCAAATGGATCCTGTAGGATATCACACTGGTATCTTGCATCTGCCTGTACCCTCCAGTAATACTCTAAATCCTTCAACAGAGGATGTTGGGCAAGGAATCCAGCAGTATATCTAACATACGCTCTATTCAACATGCTCCTCTTTCTCCTATCATCTCTTACCTTGTCATTTTACGCCAATGAAGTCTCTCTTCATTTTGTACTTTGTTAATATCCATGCCAAGAGCTGCTCTCTCTGATTTCTTTTGATCAATCCACTCGGGCTCATTCCATTCCGCTGGCGATACCTGACCAAAGTAAATGGGGGCCTTTGTAGCCGCGCGTATCCAAGTACGGAATCGAAGTGTCAATGGCTGATCACTCAGAATGACCCAAGGGTAACCATGGCGCGCATTCCATCGCGCTTCAATGTCCATGATGGTGGATCGTAAAGTGTAGAGCTCTGCTTCATGAACAAGTGTAACAAGTGCCGCCTTTACGCGCACATCTGGACTCTGCTGCAAGACATCTTCCCATACCAAGACCTTGTCCACTCGAGTAGGTGGATACTGTTGCTTCCATACCCATTGCTTCAATGACTGGTAAGAATTCGATGAATGTTTGTACATATCTTCATTTTCTAGGCTAAAGGACGAGTAGTACAGCCTAGAAGGCATACACACGGCAAAGAGGGAGAGAGCAACCACCAGCAAAATAGTTTTCTGGAGGTTACTGAGAGCAGTGAATTTGTTACGCCATGTCAGATGGTTTGGCCTTGACTTTTCATATTTTTCTTTAATATTGATAGGCATTGCAATTGATACCAATGACAATTGTATTTGACTGGAGTAATGGAAAAGACAAGACGCAATATTATCTATTTGCTTCAGTTTTTTAGTGCATTTGATGTGGAAAAAGGAGTGAAAATCAATATTGCCTTTTTATGATTTGTACAACTTTGTCATGAACCTTATGCATAGACTATTTTACCATTGATGGTCATTAAAGTGCATAAAGATGAGCTGCTGTTGCTGTTGGTAGATGGGGGAAAATCCCTTTGTGAGTCTTGTTTTCTGGTAGTGTCTTCCAACATCATCTTATAACCATCGAAAATATGTCATTGTACAGAAGTACACTCTTTAAATATGTATTATCTTACCCACTCTTTTGATTGACTTGTAATTACATCATTCGTTATCTATATATTACTGTTATAGTGTGTCTTTTTGAGTAAATTAATAATAACTCTTCTTAAAGAAAGAAAGAAAACAAACAGCGTTTTTCAATATTTGAAGATGAAAGCAAATATAAAATCCAGGGCATTATTTATCCCTTAGTATTTTAGATTGATTGAGATTTAGATTGAGGTTTTATTTTATATTTATTATAATAAAGAATGAGTAAATGCTTTAAAAGTACTTTTTATAATCTTAAAATATGCCTATTTGACTTGTTCTATACCAAGCAATACACATGAGATATTCATTACGTTTACACTCTTTCCGGAAATTATTGGTGCAAAAATAAAAATGAATTTGGTGCACAACGTAAAATGAATTTATTATAAACATATTCTTTCTAAACAATCGTTAATGAGAACGTAGTTGCTCAAGAAATCCATGTCGGTTTCCTGCCAACAAGTAACCCAGGTGTACCCTTCTTCAATCTTTTCGGGGCTGTTTCGCTCTACTGAATGGAAATGAGCTCTCTTGAGTGTGAAATGACATATCTTAGTAAGGAAGTCATGCAAAGTAGATTTCTTGATTTCAAGACTCATAAACCAGGCATTTAACCGCTCCATCATTTCCTCCAGGGCAATATCTGGCCTTTCATCTACCATGTCAACCACAAAATCCCTGTGTTCTTTGCAAAGTTTGGTGATCTTCCAGCCGAATTACTATTGGAACTGCTACCATTTTTCCTGTGAGGTAAGTCTTCATCCTTAGTTAAACTCTCTGTTCCTTTTTTTTTTCTTTTTTTTTAAACCAGTTTTGACTAGTGCTAGGAAGTATGTTGACCCTTTTGTAAGCAGCACGAACACTAAGTTGTTTCTCATACACCCAATAAAAAAACCGATCCTTATCTTCTTTTTTATATGAAGGATAGATTGCTTTTGTAACCTATTCATTTTTGATGATGCTATCTTCTAAGTTGTCAAGTTTATTGTCCTTGACATGCTTTTCTGGAGGCTTCAGTTCCATATAGTGTCTAAAGTTTGTGACGTTGTGCAGCGGATATTGCTCATTGTCCACTTCCATATCCAGAACAGCAACTGAACCCCTCTTCTTTGTTGTAAAGATTCCCACCTCCATCTTCTTAAATAAATGAATCCATATTTAATGTTGAATGGTTGTTTAATAGATAATTCAGTATAAAAGTGCACCAAATTTATTTTACGCTGTGCACTAAATTCATTTTGAATCTTGCACCAATAATTTCCGGAAAGAGTGTAAACGTAATGTTTTGTAACAATGGTCTAATCGTAAGAGAGATTAAAAAGGAGTGACTGAATGCATTGCTCTACTTCTATAATAATAGTTCTTTTATAGAACCAACTATAATTTTCTGCTATTTGAAATACATACATTATGAACTTCAAATGAGGCTATTCATTACTAGGAATTAGAGGTCTACACATGAACTTCTCTAGCCAATATTAATAAAAAAGACATAGATAAAAACTAGATGATTTATTCTCGTATTATTTACATTGGCTTATTATAAGAGTGAATGTCTTGATTCTTATGAATACATTCTTTCTCTGTATCATCTACTTTTTCTTTTTTCTATCTTCTATCTTCTATTCTATTACTTTTTTCCCCTTCTTTTGTTGTACACATAAATCGATAAGAAACATTCCAAAGAAAACAGGTTTTTATACATGTTTTACTTGAATGCACAAAATCTCCTTACTTGTCTGTGTTCATTAGGAAACAACAAATAAATGAAGGGGACCTTTTTTCATCCTATTGTGTGATTTGGACTTAAGATTTGCCATCAAAAATAGAGTAAATGACACAGTAATTACTAAATATGATGTAAACCTTTTTTTTTAAGTCTGAGCATATTTCTCATTGAATTTCATTTTAATATCATTACCACTAAACTTTCAATTGATAAAGAAATGACACTATTAAAAACCGTCATTTAGATTTACATATATATTTTTTCTTCTTATAAGCAATATTTATCCTCTTTTAGTTTTGTTGATTTCTATAATAGTGCATTGCCTGGTGGTTTGCATGTTACTCTATGTTATTATATTACATTATATTCTTAAACATTTGGAGAGTAGAGACAGTGCTCAAGACATGACGGGCGCTAGTAATACACAAAATAAAGTATTTCAAACTCTATACTTTATTCCCAGAAAAACGAGTTTTATATCATGTTATTTGTCTGTGCAATTCTCTCTGTTTAGAGCAGTAGAATGCAAACACTATCTCACCCAACCCAACGCCAACATTGCTACCTTATTTATTCACTAATATGGATTCTTCTTAATGTATTAGATTGAATCCCTGTTGAATAGGCAAGATAGATACTATTACTTCATGTAGTGGAGATATACCCTAATAAATAGATACCAAGGTGTTTGGATCAAAGAAACAAGCGTGTGTCAAGTTGGTAAAGGTATATTTCTCAAAACTCGATACGATGGATTTGCAGACTACTTATCCAAGGTAGATTAATACGAGATGAACAATGCAATAGAGCTCTTCTAAAAACACACCAGCAACACTCTTCTCTTAATGTGACTCAAAGAACAATAGGTTCCCTCATTTGCAACATTATGTACTATAAAGTGTGGATGGCGAATTGATATGTGGCCGCTTCTGAAATTTTATAAAATGAGATATTAAGTGACATGGATTAAGTAGCACAAATGAAAATCAGTGTATTGAAAGAAAGAAAGAAAGAAAGAAAAAATATAGTAAAAGAAACAATTACTTTTTCTTCTTCCTTGCCTCTTTTCTCTTTTGATCCACCTATACATTGGTCAGATCACCCTTGAAGAGACTTGTACTTACTTTATTGTACATTTGATTTCTGGTCAACATTGAATAAGCAAAAGACGACGTGTTCTATAATGCATCTCGGGATTCTATCAAAAGAAGCAGTGACGTTTGATCCACTAAAACCTATTGTACTGAGAGGTCCTTTTACTGAAGATGCCTCATCAGTGTTCTCGGGCAATGTAGTGTTAACATTAACCAAGCCTACAAAAATCACCTCTATTATTGTAACATTAAAATCTATTTCTAATACCTACTGGCCTGAAGGTTTGTCAATTAGAAAAAAGAAATGGGCAAGGTGACTTTTTTTTTTCAAGGCAAACTTTTTGTTTTCTGTTTTCTATTTTCTTTCTTTCTATTTCTTCTTATCTTTTTGTTGCAATTGATAGGTATTGGTGAGCGTGGAACTCGACTGAGTTCAGAAACCCCTCTTACTGAACAAAGATCGCAAATTGTACCATCTAAAAATGAAACAAGAAACGTACTTTTACTGCCAGAAGGAACACATCGATTTTCTTTTGTCTTTCTAGTGCCCAATGTAAGTTATGGTACAAAGTCATAGAAAAGAAGAAGAGTAGAAAAAAGAGTGGAATAGATTAAAGTTTAATTCATAACCCTATATGATGCACAGTCCACTGTTGAAACCATCAACGATGCCTATGGCCGTGTTTATCATAGTGTAGAAGTTCAGGTTATACGAACAGGCATTTCTTTTCTTAACTGTTGGCGAGCACACAAACCAGTGCTAGTGTTACGGTGCTACATGTCTAATTCTCTTTTGGTGAATAACACTCTTCCGAGCTTATCAAGGACATTTGAGAAGCAAATGACAATAGGAGATGTTGAAGTAGTTGTAGAAGCCGCTGCCTTTTCTCCCGGTGATGTGTTTTACGTTCGCTTTACTATCCAGCCTCAGTACAAATATGTTCGATTGGAGAAAATAGAGCTTAAAGTCACAGAATCCCGCCACTACTGCATAAAATCCATGAGAGCCCGGAGATCAAATAAGGAAGAATTACCACTGATATTTGCTGATGCCACACGTATTTCTAGTCATTCTGAAAGCATTAGTTACCAGAATCTGGATTCCACAGAAGACGTTAGAGCTGTCTTTGAAACTAATGCCCAAGGCATTGATTTGACAGACACATTTTCCCATAGAGTTGGATTTGCTACACCCACGTGTAAACAAAACATTCACCCCTCAACCCACTTCCAGGAGATCCTATTACGACATCACTTGGAGATTAGTATTGTAATGTCCTATGCTGATGAAGGAAACACCATTGCAGTAATGAATAGAACGCATAGCTCAAGTAGCGTCAATGCCCTTCAAAGCTCACACAGTCATCCTGCCATGGTAACGGGAGTATGGCAGAATATGTTGCTAGGGTTACGTAAATCCCGGAATGAGGTGGATAAGGAAATGTGTGGACGAAGAAGAGAAACCACTGTTCTTGAGACACTTATTACCGTGTTTGATTGTCGTTTGAAGGAAGATTATACTCGTTTACCGTCTTACTTTGAACTAGGGGTAGGTCCACCTGACCTCGACACGTTTTCTAAGCCCAAGAATGGGAATAAGACGAAATCTGAAGTATCAGTATTGCCACCCATAGAGTCCATTCTAAAAGCAAATGTCTTTTATTGTCCTTGTTACTTTGAATTTTGTAATCAATTGGAGATGGCATCCCATACTCTTTATTTGCCACATGACTTATCATTGCCTATTCTAGACAGAGCACCCTCCAGACCACCACCCGATTATTTGGACATTTGATATCAACATCTTTCTACTAACCGCCTATTTTTCATCATAGACACTAGTGAAGCACTAGTATTATCTTTATTACTTAATCTACAAATATTAAAATACACTATTGTAATATTGTAACCTCTATGTTTTTATTCTATTCTATATTCATATTTTATCTTTGTATGAGTCCATCTATAGTGCTGTTTTAGCATATGCAACTTCCTAGCAAGTCTAAATGTTGAATGTGATAGTAAGCATGGAAATAAAATAAAAACTACAACGTGGTCTAGTTGGACATGTGTTCCTTCAAACCTATTTCTCTCCAAAAAATAAATAAAAGGGAGGCAATGTCCAAGTCAATCCTATTTAAATCAAGATTCGCCAATAATTTAGTATTTATTATTTATTTATTTATTTATTGCACTTGAGGATGAACCATAAGGGCACATTGTGTCTCACAAGCATGGCCACCATTATTTACTTTTTGATAAACAGTAAATATAGCCAACCCTATGAAAAAGTACTCCGGCTGCATGAGCAATGTCACAAAATTAGAAAAAATAAAAGTGAAGAGTCAAGTAAGAATGGTAGAAGATCTAACACAGATCGCTCGACTCGAGAGTCCGACAGTGAGAATAATGTCAGGCCATTTTGCATAGAGCACAGAACTCTTTTTAATAAAGGAGTAAAAAGAAAAGAAAGAAACCGCAATGCGATCACCTAATAGTTTGCTGTCTTCTTCATGACACATTGATGTCTTTGCATTAATAATTGATCATTTTTCTTTGGCCATGATGAATTATTCAACTGATAAATTTATAGAATAAAGCTGGGTTTAATGTCAGGAATTATCATAGTTAACATATTTATATACCTCTTTCTGTCATGCCCTTTTATTGTATTAATAACATCTTTTTCTTCTAGAAACAGAAAAATACTCCAAAGGTAGATATATAAATATAGATATATATATATATATATAAAGATAGATACATATATAAACAACACCCTATTAAAAGAGACATTTAGTTGCTTAGCAATGGTGGGCATTATCTTACTATCCCACGAGTCCTGATCTTGTTTTTCTTTACTTTTTAGAAGCTATATCGGTAGAGTTAATAGGGCGCATTTGAGCCCTAATATTTGGACTGGTGACAGTATCGTAAATTAATAAGAATAGAACGGCGGGTATTGATCCATTGGGTACAACGATTATCTTGCAAATTCTACATCTAACCTGCATACGGTAACCTGTCAATTAACGTTATGCTACAGGTAGACATATCGACCAAATAAACTGGATCCGTTGATCTATCTTCATTTACCTGTGCTACAGTACCCCTTCTATTCATCAATCCTTTTTATTACTACAAGCCTATTACCTCAGCCTGTTTTGTATTTGGTATTCTTAAGGGTGTCTCACTGGCTAATAAAATCAATATAATTCCATCGTTCATCTGTTCATCTGTTCATTTGTTCATTTATTTCTCTTGTTGAAAAAGAAAGAAGGAATATATACCAGTAACAAATCAAGAAAACTACTACTCTTTTCATAATGAACAATTCAGAGCTTCATCCTTTACTGCCCACAAATTCAGTTGAAAGCGATCATTCCAAAGTAGCCCCATCACCCACCACTATGAACCAACATTATGCGGCATCTTTCTTTTCAGCCTCCATTTCATCTCCATCTTCACTTTCAAGTTATGCACCTTCCTCCTCCCCCTGTCTATCTTACAAGACACAGCCCACATCAATGCGACAAGAAAAAGAAGAGGGGTCGGTCTCTGCTCCACGCAAACGCATGCGTGCCACGCCATATCAACTGGAATTGCTGGAGAAAACATTTAATATCAACCCATCTCCCAACAATAGACTGAGAGCGCAGATGACCAAAGAACTGGGCATGTCAGAAAGATCAATTCAGGTGTGGTTCCAAAACCGTAGAGCTAAAATGAAGAATATGGCCAAACGCTCCACTGTTCTCCAAGAAGAAATGTTACACATGCAATACGATGCTGCCACAGCCGCCACAGCAGCATGTCAGCTCATTGCCTACAATAACCAGCAGATACCCTCCAACAACCCCTCTGTTACTAGTCCTGATATGTATTATTACTATTACTATTATTATTACAATCAACAGCAGCAACAGCAACAGCAGCAACAGCATGCACTACGCACTTCCTCACTAGACAATGGATCACTTTTCAATGCCAATGCCTCATTTGTACCCAACATGCCAAACACCTTTTCTTCTTCCTTCTCTTTTGCGCACATGCCACCTCCCCCGCCACCTCCCCCGCCACCAGCCGTAGTGTCAGCAGCCATGACAGCCATCAACCCTTTGGCCCCACCTGTCCTTTCCTCTATGATGTTGCCGCCTACTGCCCTCAATGGCTCAGTGTCTCCCATGGCCCACCCACTGCGAAACCAAAGACATTTGTTAGATGCAACAGGTCGAATGCGTGCATTGTCTGCTGGGCCCTACCCTTACTATCTCAAAGAATCCCATAGACCCCATCATGGGCGCCACGGGTCTTCTGAAGCTATAGCCGAGATCAATGATCGTCGTATGCGTCTCTATGCCTCTTCCCTTTCTTCACATACTGCATTCACTCAGTGGAATCCTGAAGGCTATTCACAGTCAGAAATGACGTGCTATTCACCCATGAATGCTTCTTATATGTCTCACACCCTCTCTCATGGCCTGGATACCCCATCCACCCATGCTTCAAGTAGAAATGTCAGCCATAGTAGTGGTACACATGCCAATCCACATGCAACTATGAATGCAACTCCAAATGTAAATGCGAAAAGTACAAATGCAAATGTAACTACCACCACCACCACAACTACAACTACAGGTGCAGGTGCAGGTACAGGTGCAGGTGCAGATGCAGGTACAGGTACAACCACTACCAATGCAACCACCACCACCACCACCACTTCCAATGCCATAGATGCCAGAACAGGTTCCGACAGTACTGCTAACAGTAGTAAAACTCCAAAGGCAGCTCCTAGTCCAAAGACAGCTCCTAGTCCAAAGATCAGTGACTGTTCATCTACATCAAATTATACACTGCCTGCTTCAAGAAGCACACATGTATCCTATGCCTGCAACCCCATCAACAATACCATGCCAACGATCCCTGTGCCTGACTTCACTTGGCCACAGGACATGGTCTCCCTCCCTTCTAATATGTTAACACCAGGTAGAATACTACTTTTATAACATGAATAAACAACTACATCCAATGTCTCTCTTCCTCACTATCATTTCATTGAACTCCTCTGCTGTGTAGATGTTCAAACAACCCAACCAATCACCTTGAATCCAACAGACTCAGTCCATCCGCTCTCCGCAGAAACCCTGCAGATCGGGACATGGAGGCGACTACGATTGGGCTCAGAAGACCTTGTATGTGCCTATGACAGTCAACACCATGTCTTGGTATGGTGTGTGTGGGATAGACAGACACGCTTTAAGATAGAGATAGAGACAAGACATCTCCAAGGAGTCCAGTTCCAACCGCATGAGGAGCATTCCACCTGGACAAGACTTGAGTTCCGTCTTTCACAGTCTCATCCTATTGCCTTTTATATGGAAGACCCAGTTCACCGCAGCTGGACACAATGCCGTGACTTCACTCAAGACAGACAAGGAACTCATGTTGCTCTCCATCTCCTGGAGGGCCCTGTAATGAAGCTGCAGACAGAATGGAGTCGAATTGTGCAGGCAATGCCCTTTCTCTCTTATGGAAAGTTGGCTCTCCACCATGGAAGAGTCCATCCACCCACGCCCCTGTCTACACCCACACCCACACCGACATCCATCCACGAGGCAGAAGGGGAAAACCCAGTCACGGGTGGATCCATTGCAAGAGAAAGAGAAGCAAACCTTATTGCTGTTTCAGGCTATTGAACCACAAGGAGAATGGGTAAAGGGAGAAGGAATTCAGGAGATGGACACGAGGGGAATGCCATTTATAGAGAAAAGTGTCTTTTGATTGGTGCGTCTGTGTAAAATAGAGACAAGATACAGCCAAGGACCATTTCGGTGTTGTCCTTTTTTATTATTTATTATTTATTATTTTATTATTTATTATTTATTATTTTATTATTTATTATTTTATTGTTTATTATTTTATTATTTTATTATTTTATTATTTTATTATTTTATTATTTTATTATTTTATTATTATTTTATTATTTATTATTATTTCTTGTTACTATTAAAAGAACACCACAAATAAGTATAAAATGAGGAGCCTATAAAAGCCGCCCTTTTTTTTTTCTTTTCTTTTCTTTTTTCTTTAACAAGCTTCTTCCTTCTTCCATCCCCCCTTTTTTTATCTTCTCCCTTTAGTCGGTGTTCTTCCCTAACTTTGAACTTTCGACTACTCACCCCCTCTATCTCTTCTCTTTTCTTTTCTGATACTTCTACACTATGAGAGAAATCATTTCCATCCACGTGGGCCAGGCCGGTGTCCAGATTGGTAACGCCTGTTGGGAATTGTACTGCCTTGAGCACGGCATCCAACCCGATGGTACCATCCCCAAAGAACTCGACACTGGTGACAACTCCTTTGACACCTTCTTCAGTGAGACCAGCGGTGGTAAGCACGTTCCCCGTACTGTGATGGTCGATTTGGAGCCTACTGTTGTTGATGAAGTCCGCACTGGTGCCTACCGCCAGTTGTTCCACCCTGGTAAGTCCTGTTGTGTAGTAGTCTACCAACAAAAACAAAAAAAGAAAAAGAAAAAGAATATCGCCCGCTCACACAAGCTGTGTTTGTTTTAGAACAATTGATCACTGGTAAGGAAGATGCCGCCAACAACTACGCCCGTGGTCACTACACTGTGGGTAAGGAGCTCGTAGACTCTGTTCTCGACCGCATCCGCAAGTTGGCCGACAACTGCACTGGTCTTCAAGGCTTCCTTGTCTTCCACTCCTTTGGTGGCGGCACTGGTTCTGGTTTCGGTGCTCTCCTCTTGGAACGCTTGTCTGTTGACTACGGCAAGAAGTCCAAGCTTGAGTTCTCTGTGTACCCTGCTCCCCAGGTCTCTACTGCTGTTGTTGAACCCTACAACTCCATCTTGACCACCCACACCACGCTTGAGCACTCTGATGTGTCCTTCATGGTGGACAATGAGGCCATCTACGACATCTGCCGCCGCAATCTCGACATTGAGCGTCCCTCTTACCTCAACCTCAACCGTCTGATTGCTCAGGTCGTCTCTTCCATCACTGCCTCTCTCCGTTTCGATGGCTCTCTCAACGTCGACTTGAACGAGTTCCAGACCAACTTGGTGCCCTACCCCCGTATCCACTTCCCTCTCGTGACCTACGCTCCCATCATCTCTGCTGCCAAGGCCTACCACGAACAGCTCTCTGTCCAGGAGATCACCAGCGCCTGCTTCGAGCCCAACAACCAGATGGTGAAGTGTGACCCCCGCCACGGCAAGTACATGGCCTGCTGTCTGTTGTACCGTGGTGATGTTGTCCCCAAGGACACCAACGCCGCCATCACCACCATCAAGACCAAGCGCACCATCCAGTTCGTTGACTGGTGTCCCACTGGTTTCAAGGTCGGTATCAACAACCGTCCTCCTGCTGCTGTTCCTGGAGGTGATCTTGCCACTGTCCAGCGTGCCCTGTGCATGTTGTCCAACACCACCGCCATTGCTGAGGCCTGGGCTCGTCTTGACCACAAGTTCGATCTTATGTATGCCAAGCGTGCCTTTGTCCACTGGTATGTGGGTGAAGGTATGGAGGAAGGTGAATTCTCCGAGGCCCGTGAAGACTTGGCTGCTCTTGAGAAGGATTACGAAGAAGTTGGCTCTGACTCTTTGGGTGATTCTGAAATTGAAGAGACTGAGGAGTACTAAGATGTGTTCTTTTTTTTTTTCTTTTCTTTTTTGCTATGTTTATTCTTTTGTAAATATTTCATGTCTTTGTTTTCTTTTGTCTTGCACATAGTAGAACAGAGTGGGATGTTTATGAATAAATAAATAAATGAATGAATGAATAGCTTCTTTTCATTCTATAACACATACACACCCATACACTGGACTTGTTTGTTTCTTTGGCAGTGAGTGTAGGAGGAGTCAACAATAGTCACTAACATACATCAAGTCGTATTTAGATTGTAGTGTAGGCTGTGGTGTAGCTCACACTGGCACCATGGTCTACTAATGAAATGCTATAATCATCAAAGAAAAAAAGAAAGAAAAAACAGGTCGGGTCCTGTCAAATCAGATCAGGCATCATTCTTCATAGGTACAGGATGTTCATCATATAAGAAGAAATAGGCCGTTCATCACATGATGGATTCAAGAGGAGTTGGCATCATCCACTCTGAATCCATGTGTCTGACACTGTAAATAGAATGGTGTATGAAAGGCTCTTTCCTTTTCATCCTCCGACCTGTCCTTCTTTGTTGAGAAAGATGATATTCACTTGATAGCAAAAGAATAAAAAGTATTGTAATAATAGGCAAGTGCCACTATCCATCCTACAATCTATGATTTTGGTATTTATTTATATACTTCTTTATCTCTTCAATGTATATCTAATCTAAAATAACAATGTCTAATGAACTACATGGATCTCAATCCACCCTATATTCCCAAGTATCTGGGTATTCTTTGTATTCTTTGTTGGATAGACTGATGCATTATGAGGCGTGGCATTTGGAAAAGAAAATAGGAAGAGTAGCTAATAAAATGAATAAGATATAACAAAACAAAAAGAGGAAGAAGCCAGTACAAGGCCAGATAACAATAACCAGGGCCATAGCATATTTCAGTCAGAGTCAAGAGCATGATAGATTGACAAGACAGAATGCCTAATATGAACCAAGCGAACAATTTACTTGCAATCCAATCGACCAAATCCATCCAGTCTGAAAGTATGAGAAACAAAGAATTTATTGAAAGGCTGACATTACGATAAGGAACAGCAAATACCAACCAACCCACCAAACAACCCACCAACAAGCAGCATCCATGTTGACTACTTGTAAATCAGAAGGATACATCACCAAAGGTAGGCAGACTGGGAGCAAATGATTGTACACCTTTTCTTGATATAGCAAAAGAACAAGATAAGACTCCTTTGTTCATCGGGCTTACTGCATAGAAAGGCATGTACTCATATAAAAATTATTAAGTGGATGAATCAATACTACAGTCACACAGCATTAGAAAGTATACTATTTTTAATATTTGAAATCCTGAGAAAGAACATGCTTCACGGATAAAAAGGCTACGACCTCAAAACACATACTAATGACCTCAAATTCAACACAAAGTTAGTTTAACATAGTGTTTATATTAATATATTAATATATTAATTATTTAACATGGTGTTGCGCCACCTTTGGCATCAATAACTGCCTGGCAGCAATCCTTCATTAAGCCCACCAAATATTTGGCAATATCAATGTGGATATCTTCCCCAAGCTTCTTCTAAGGCTGTCTTGAGCTCATCAATATTCTTTATACCGGCCCTCTTGTCATTGATAAGCTTATCAAGACAGCTCCAGAGATGTTCAATAAGTTCCAAATTTATGTAGTTATAGGAGGCAAATGGGTTCCCTCTTTAAATAGCTTCAAGTTATCTGAGGTCTCTCTCGTTAAGTTTTTGTGTGTGCACCAGAACTAGGATCTGGTAGAGGTGTACCAGTAGTCTTAACTCTACTAATGATATTCTGGACAGTAGTCTTGCTAATGCCAATGACCTTTGAAATGGCACCCACGGAGTAATTTTCTCTTTTCTTTTCTTTTAAGCCAGTAGACACCCTATTACTCTCTGTCTTTAAGCTTATTATAAACTCTAGAGTTTTTAATTGAAGATTATGTGTTTGGCATTTAAGATTGTTTAATGGAATGTGATTCTGTGGTAAAAAGAAGATGAATCATGTTTAAAATTTTATGAATTATGGGATCGTATACTAACGAATGTTGTATGACTGTACTTGGAGCAGCTTACTGCCATGAACTCGGGTGTCTCTCTTTCTCCTAAACCCTAGAGTCAGTTTCTGCCTACAGGAGGACAATGCTAGACCCCACACGAGCAAGGAACCTCTTCCTTACTGGTCCTCGCAATACTGATATCAATTCAATGGAGCATCTGTGGGGCCCCCTCAAGAGGATTATCAGGAAGGACAGGAGGGTGTATTCTACCAAGTAGAAGTAGAAGTTGGGTGCTACCCTGATGCTGGGATCGGGTAAAATATAGAAAGAGGTGACAGACACCCTCATTGCCAGCATGCATTGGAGATGTAGGGCTGTGATAGAGGCCAAGGGTGAAAACAGCAAATATTAAAGGTTTCCATCCAATAAATCTGTATTTATTATTCTGTTGACTTTTTTTTTTATACTTCATCCAATTCTCAAGTCTTTACTGTGTGTGATTAATGTATGCTTTTATGACAAAGAATAAGTATTTCTTATTACAGAAGTATACCGGGAGATGAAAAATCTTCCTTATTATTTTGAAAGCCCCTGTATTACACCATTCCAGCATCAGGGCAGCCTCCAACTTCTGTTTGGTGGAATATACTATTCTGTTCTTCCTAATGATCTTCAATTAAGTCCACAGATACTCAATTAGATTAAGATCAATATTTCAAGGGCCATTAAAGAGTCATTACTATACTATCTATTCAATCGAGTTGCCTTATTCTTATGATGTCTAGCATTGTCTTCATGTAGGCGGTAACTGACTCCAGGGTTTATGATAAAAAGACTCAAGTTCATGGCAGTAGATATCTCCCAAGACACAACGGTACTTGTTGGAGTTTATCTTATTCTAATACTATCAATCTCCAAGCACCCTCCCTCATTAAAACAACACATACCATCACTTCACCACCTCCAAACCTCCTTGTTTCCATATCATTCTCGGGATTAAATGCTATAATATGTCATCATGAATTTTACTCCCTGTCATAGCTCATGAGCTCCACCCTGGACTCATCAGACCAGACGACCTCTTACCACTGCTCATGGGTCCAGTTGATATGCTCTTGGGCCTACTAGAATCAAAACTCTATGCTCTTCTTTTTAATAAAAAGTTTTACCACTGGACTGAGTGAATAGAAGCCCCTTTCATCAAGGTACCTCTTTAAAGTTAGTCTTGAGACCTTGATAGTCATGCTTGTCCTGATGGATTTCTTGTCTTGTTCGGGATCCTCCACAACAGTTCTTCTCAAATACCAGAGAGCCCTGTCGTCCAAATTTCTCTTAAATCCACTCTTGGGTGAAGGTACTACCAAGCCTATCTCCTTGAAGTGCTTCACAATGACCCATACAGTAGTGGGAGGCATACTAAAAATTCGAGATGCCTCGGCCATAGTAGAGTTTATGTTCAGCACATCGTGCAGGATGGCTGAATGAATCTTGGTGCTGGTATACTTATACATCTCAGCTATTTTGACAAAGATGTTTACAGTATTTGCTAGTATAGACATTATAAGAAAAAGAAGTGTAATGAAAAATGAAAAATAGTGCATGTTATTATTTTGTTGGTCACTTTATATATTTATACAATTAAGTGTGATTGCTGTAATTCATAATAGAATTGTGCCTATTTGTATTCAATAGAGTTACTATTGTCTATCAAGTATATATTACTCAGTATAGAGTTTTCATTTTTTGTTTTGTTTTGTTTTGTTTTGTTTTGTTAGATAGATTGTACTACTCGCTTTGATAATAACGGATAGTTCTTTTCTTGTTTCTAACCAAACACACACATCCTTCTCCTTGGTTGAAAAGACCAAGCTAAAGTCTCTGTATAAAAACAAATCTCTCCCTCTCCCTCTCCCTCCCTCTCTTTGGTTATTGTTTTATATTCACATTTTATATGTATCATTTTCATTCTGAAGATTTAAAAACCATCTCTTTCTGACGCCATGGCTGTCCATCGTTCAACAGTCCTTTTCTCTACTTTTTGCAATCGCATAGTAAATGCATCTTGATACCATGTTGAACCTTGTACGGTGTCTTGCATTAAGTGATCTATGTCCTGATGCTGGGATACCTTGCTCGTACTAGCACCAGCACCAGCACCAGCACCAGCATCAGACTCATAAAACTCATAATGCATTTCTTCGTTGTAGAGTTTCTGGATATCTTCAGAAAGTTTAGCAGAAGAGGAAGAGGTAGCATTCAGCACAGGAGAGGGAATCGGTGTGCCTAGATCATAGGACTTTGTTGGTGGAGTGTCTGTTTCTTCTTCATCTTCATCTTCATTCATATAGACTTCAGATGCTAGCCATGCTTCGTAGTTCTCCACGAATTCAGGATCAAGATCACCTACGCTGTTACTGTTAGAAAAGTAGTCTTCATGATCAGTGGAGATGGGCTCATGTGAATTAAAAGTGAGTGTGTTGGCTTCATCTAGAATAGGCAACATGCTAGGTAGGTAGCGCTGTCCATGGTACATCCGAATCAGTATTCTTATATTGATCTCTTGAGCCTAGATGGACATGAAGATAAATAATATGTAATAATAATAACACACTGCCCATTAAAATAGAAGAACATAATACATTACCATTCCATCTTCTATGTTTATGTCTGTATCTGTTTTGGAAATCCAGTCGTCTCGGAGTACTGTATGGCAGCGTAAATAAATAGCAGATATAATCTTTACGTTGACTGTAAGAGCATATGTAAAAGACATGAATAAATACAAAATCATATCTTTTCTTTTCTCCCCCTGAAAGAATAAAGTACCTGAGCGCCACTTTCTTCCAAGGTAGGGTACTTGACTCTTCAATAATTTTAAATTATAAAGTGAAAGCATAGGATGAGATATTCGCAACATACGCTTAAGAATAGCCTGTTTGTGTTTGGATCTAGATCAATAAAAGCATATCTCCCACTGAATGACTTACCGAGGATTTGTATTGAACCAACAGCATCACTCGGTTGGTCTTTCTCTTTGTAAGCATTTGAATTATGCGTAGAAAGTTGATAGTCCAGAACATATTTCTTTGGTTTGTATACACTTCTTCACTTGTATCATCAAGAGCAGGTGGATCTATTGGATTAAAACGACAAAACACACTAAGTGGCTGTAAGTTGAACCATTTTTCTTTCTTTCTTCTTGTTTCTCCCTTTCTCATTTACCCATGCTGTGCTTGATCTGTTTGAGCAGCAACGGTAATAGTACTGTCATGCAACCCAAGTACTTTCAGCACCAGCAATAAACATCCTGAATCAACAAGTAGTTGAGATATATACTCAAACTTCAGAGCATCTAATAACACACAAGAAATAAGGATGTATAAGCACCAGTATCCTCCTTTCAAGTGTAACTGTCTCTATTTACGTGATAGCTTGGTCCACTTGAGAAGCAGAATGACAATGGCAGAAATGGCCTTTGATATGATTTCACTGTTACGAGTATTATCAGTATTATCAAGTGTCTCTGTTTTAGATAGTCTTGGATTGGCGACAGTGGATAGTAGTAACTTGAGAAGCACAATGATAATATTCTGAAGTTCTGGTACCATTTTACTCTTCCGTGGATAGAATAAGTGACAGGATTTGGTAGTGTGTGCACTAGTCAATGTAACTTACATAGAAATGTTCAAAAGTATCGAATATCGTTAGTACATTGTCTGGTACTGCCGATCGATCTATAGGCTTTTCTGTCGATATGTTTCTTTGAAACTGCCATTTGTTCACTGCCTTTTCTCTTTCTTGGATGATCTGATAAGTAGAAAGAGAATAATGCATGTTTTCGATGTATAGTTCGCCTGCTTCTATAATACTCTTGGGTAGGCTGTGCTGTGACCCAGCCAAAGGAGGTACAACAATGGGTGTATGAGAAGAAAAAAGGTTGTTAGCTTGCTGTTGTTTCTTAGTGGAGGTCTGGTTGGAGGTCTGACTTTGTTTAGGAGGAAACAGTGCTTGGTAGGGTAACTCGGTGGATGCTGTGGCAGAGGCAATGCCCATAGCTGTAGCCAAAGCAGATGTAGCCTTCATTGTAAGAGATCCAGAAGCAAAAAGGGGGCATTCGGGTGGGGTATATCCTGGGAACTTTGTGATGCTTTCATTCTGGAAATGATATAGGTCAAGAGGAGTGCATTTTGCGATAATGTCTATTCATAGTGCTTATCAATAGGGATGTCCATGCCATAGCAATGACTATAGATATCTTACCTTTATCTTCAAAATAGAATCCACTCAGTATCTTGGCATAATTTTTCAGTGTCTTTGGCTTCTCAATGCCTCCAAAGGCTGCCAATATTGTTTTCCATAGTAACAGTATCAACTAAACCCATACGTTGGTCTCTCTCTCTCTCTTCTTTCCACGGGCTTACCTTTTTAAAGGGGGATGCCTTGACATGTTTTTCTCTTAATTGAGATACCACTGAAAAGAGGAATGCCACGATCTTTGGTGTCAACATTCCTATGCCTGTTGTTGAGGACTCTTTCTCTCTTTCCATATAAGAACTACCTACTCAAGTCCTCTTGCAATGCTTCAATACGTCGACAGGACTCAATCAAGAGGTACATTAAAGAGAAGCAAAGGTCAATTTCAACACTCGCTACCAAGGAAATCTCTGTTCCTGTGTTCTGTTGACTTTAGTCCATGTCGAATGAGTTGCTTAGTAAATATTCTTAGTGCAGAGTAGACACTTTACCTGTGTGGGTCCTGCTTGGCATAGGCTCTTGTGAGTGCCTGATAGAAGAGAGAAAGTGCGCCGGATGCATACAACAGTTGATTATTGGCAGAGATCATGTCCAAGTACTCCTCACAGCAGGTTGCATTATCACCCAAACAGCCTATGCATAGAATCCTCTTTATTGAATAGGCTTGAATTCCCATAACAATAACAATATTACTTACCAAGAGCAATGTACATGAGTTGTTTAGCTGCTATAATACGCTTTTCTGTCTCCAGACACTCCAGCTGGTTCAATAGTAGGTCGATGCTTCTCTTTTGCTGTGTGCTTGTCATTGTAGGCCATACTATAGTAGAG
Source organism: Spinellus fusiger (assembly GCA_025094145.1). NCBI lineage: Eukaryota > Fungi > Mucoromycota > Mucoromycetes > Mucorales > Phycomycetaceae > Spinellus > Spinellus fusiger. Next base: position 19,740 of record JALLLS010000073.1, on the reverse strand, counting down.
GGATGAGTTCCATAGTATGCACAGTGTAAGAAGAGTCAATGTCTTACACTGTGAAGAGTGGCGGCGATACTCTTCTCTATAGGTTGGCAGTTCCTGAGTTGCTTCTATATAGTTGAAGAATTCATCAATCTCCTGTTGCAGGGACTCAGTGTCTTGGTACTGGTACTTGTCATGAGAGTGCTATGGCCATAAGTCCTAGTGCTGTGTACAGTAACTACGCTACCTTTTGTTTGCTAGGAAGGTTTTTTACTATCTGTTTGATATGACCCGGTGTTAATAAAGGATCCTGGTGTTGGCGTTCTTTTGCTGGTTTTCCTTGCAACATGAGGTCCAACAAGGCATGAACAATGGAGGGTCAAGGGACGTTTGTGACTTGATCTCAGGGAAGGAAGGTCACGTTGAGTCAATGCGCTGTTTGTCTTACAGTCTGGAGACACCATGAATCATCAGACGAATCAATGAGTAGTTTTGTGGGATCGTGGACAGTAACACCCACCCGATATAGACAGTAACGATGGAAACTCCTTTTGTTCTTTCTCCTGTCTTCCTGTGGCTATTGCTTTAGTAGGCATGGCATTAGAATGGCAATACGATTGGCTCAGTCCTTAGTCACTGTCCTTTTGCTGATAGACATCTTACGACTGCTCTGGAGTGTTCTTTTGTCTATCCATTCCCTATATAAATATAGTTAGATAAATATAGTTAGATAGATATAGTTAGATAGATACAACTAGATACAACTAGATAGATACAACTAGATAGATACAACTAGATAGATACAGCTAGATAGATACAACTAGATAAACACAACTAGATAAACACAACTAGATAAACACAACTAGATAAACACAACTAGATAAACACAATTAGATAAATACATACACAATTCTATAGGCAGATGGCAGATATGTGTCAGACATTACTCTGATCTTCTCCCTACCCATTAAAACCTTTCTTAACTACAGATAATAAAGACAAAATCCAACCTATTTCTGATTTACTATAAAGGTAGACATAATCATACGCCTCATCTATGAGCTTATATTAGATGAAGCAGCTCTCAACAACAAAATAGTCCATTAAAATATCATTTCTGGACAAATTTATCTATTGTGTCCATAATTGTTCATTGATTTGCCTGCTTTCCTCTCTTGCATTGTCTAATTTTCAGATCCGGGATCGTCTCATTCAATTCCCAATTATCTAATTTTAGGATACACTCCTGTACCGTAACCACCTCAATAACGGACTTTTAAAAGACAGCACACTCTTTATTCCCTTTTCGGCTGACTTGCATCTGTTTGTCTCTTTTCCACAAACAATAGAACTGTCGGCATATTGGCTATGGGCATGAAAACAACACGACACACTTCAGCCGATTTTGATGAGATCAATAGGAGGATTGCCAGGCTGCTTAAAGATCCTTCTGATGCCATGGACCACGCACCGATCGACATTGACGCCATGTCCTTGTCAGACTTGAAGGCCTTTGCAGAACAAGGTAAACTCGGAAACAAGCAGACATGGGATTGACTCAATGGATTTCTATTAGGTGGATTGGGTGCCTGTGTGTCCAAAGAGGATGTTCTTGCAGAAACACCCGAAGATTTGATGTATCTTTCAGGCAAGATAGACAGATAATACGACATCCCCCTCAATGAATAGCTAGAGAAAAGAAAAGAGAAAGAATAGCAACTTATTTGTAGATTGAACAGGTGAACGCATTATTGTACTTAAGCATGTAGAAGACGATATCTATCTGGTAAGCCAACAACAGCCAACAGCCAACACCAACAACAACAACAGACATTGATTAAGCCTCCATGTTTAGGGATACTGCGAAGGTGTCATTGGGAAATTCAATGCAGAAAGTGTTCATTTTGTTGAGCTTGATCCACGTGTGCTGGAGTCTCTGGATGCTGATCTAGAGTTTGCCATGGATCAATCGTACAGTGGACGCTATTCTGCAGCAAGTCAGACAACAGACTTTGAATCGTACGGTGTAAGAACATCTCATGAGGAGCAGAAACGGGACAGAGGACGTCAGGAGGGAGACGGATTTCAACCACGGCATTCAATACAGTCTTATTCTTCAGTATCAGAAAACTACTCTTCTTCACTGCATGAAAAGCCATGGCCACAGCGCTCTAGTTTTGAAAGCTCAACCACCCACATCTCAGTCACCTCACCATTACAGAGCTCTCCTCACGGGCATAATAGACTGCATAACAATGCGTCTTCCTCAACTCAATCTGTACTGGGCGCTGATACAGAGAAGAGTCCAGCACTGTTTGATACGTCTGCCCTCAATGAGGATTACTCAGACGACTCGGAAGAAGAACAGGTGGGCAAACCTCATGGCATGTATACGTATGCACAGCAACAGCAACAGCATGCGGCCCAGACATTGACCCTGCATCCCTCCATTAGTATGGTTAGAGCCTCCCGCAGTTCCATATCACAGCACAGTACACAGAGTGCAACTGTTTTGCGCACTCAGTCTGTCAATGCAAAAGGAAACGGCCCTTCTCGTGCTAGTACAAACAACGAGGAGGATCAATTAAATGATGGAGATGACGAGGGTGATGTCGACGAGAGGGAGAATAGATCCACACGAGGCAAGGGTCTATTAACAGATGCCTCGAGTAATTCTGTGGATGAATACGGGTTTATTTTGGATCCCAAGAAAGACGGATCAGGACATGGATTGATGAGGTACAACTAAAAGACCCATAGATAGTGCACTCACACCTTCACCCTAGATCCAATACCTCAGCAAAATCAATGAAGGCCTACCGTGAAAGAGAAGCAAAATGGCTGCTTATTGTTGGGAAATTAGATGCTGGCACAGCTAAAAAGGATGCCAAGCTTAAGAAACTGGTACGAAGCGGAATCCCTACTTCCGTGCGGGCACGGGCATGGCAATTCTTAGCAGGAAGTTCTGATTATAAGAAGAGAGGCTATTATGAGGTAATGGGTGTGATGAGAGAGTAGGATGAGGAGGAAACCTCTCACCTTGGTATTCTTGTATTAGGGACTTGTGAAGCGTCCACCTACAGAGATGTACAATGTGATTGAGAGAGATATAGCCCGGTGTTATCCAGACCATAGTCAGTTCAGTGAAGTCAATGGACAGGGCCAATTGGATCTTGGGAATATTCTAAAGGCATACTCGCAACATAATCCACAGCTTGGGTATTGCCAAGGCATGGGGAGATTAGCAGGCTGTATGTTAATGCATATGCCAGTAGAAGTAGGTTGAGCAATGTCTGTCTATGGGAGGAAACATGGAGAATAACTTGTATGTATGTAGGATGCATTTTACTTGATGGTGGCTACTCTCGACCGCTATATGAATGGATACTTTACACCCACTCTCTCACAAATAAGAATTGATGCCTATATTATTGGACAATTGTTAAATGATCATTTCCCAAAACTAGCACAACACTTGGTAAGGCGAGAGATGAATGGATTGGAAGGATCTATTCACCTACCTAATGATCCACTTGGTCTACATATGACTCACTCTGTACGGTATCCCATTATATAGGAAGTAAATGATATTACTCCCATCATGTACATTGCACAGTGGTTTTTGACTGCATTTACAATGGCCCTTCCATGGCAATCGGTACTGCGTGTGTGGGATGTATTCTACTTTGAAGGTATTTTCACTTGTTTGTAGGCCTGTGTGTTTAAACAAGCTATATTTCTACTAGGTGTCAAGGTATTCTACCGTATTAGTTTAGCCATCCTGGACATCTGTAAAGGTAAATCCAGGCCACCATAAGCCTCCATAGATCTAATCAAACATCCATTGGACTTAACTATGCCACTAGACCACTTAATCAATTCATGTCCATCAAATTCAGAACTCCTTGGGTTTCTGCTGCATATTCCTCACAAGTACCTGGGCCCAGATGTATTACTGGAGGCAGCCTTTCGAATCAAACTCTCCAAAACTGATATTAAAAAGTATGCTAAAAAGGCAAGCACAAGTAGTGATGCTACGACGATGGGATTGCCTTTTGAGCATGGTTTCAAGAACCTAATGGTCGGTGAAAGCAATGCCAGTCACGGTTTGAGTGGCCTAAAGGGCTTGGGAAAGTACAAGTAGAGCCATTCTCATCTTCTGTAGACACAAGAAGCTGTACATTGTTCCTCTATATTCATCTTAAAACACTGCATATTCGTATTTATATTCGTAGTTATCTCTATTTCCCATTTCTCATTTCTCATCAAAGCATTCTAACGTTTACCTTGAGGGTATGACTCGATAAATAATCTCTTAATATATTTATATTTATATTTATATTGATATTGATATATACATTTATACAGTGTTATGTATTCATGGGTGAAGGTCATACTATAATATATTCATTCTATCCAAAGTTAGTTATTATTACTATTCAATTCTTTTTTTCTTTCTTTCTTTTTCTCATGAGAATTATTTTTATTTTTTCATAAGGATTTTCATGCTAAATCTAATGCAATGTAAATAGTACAAGCACACAACAATAAGCTTCCATTGACTGAGAATCCTTCAATCAACCATTGTTGTGAATCGACACACCAAGACACACCAGATTGCCTTGTCTAGTCACTTGAGTGAGATGTACGCTCAACAAGACTTGTGTGGCGCTCAATAAGACGGGCTCGACGACACCACCGACGACACCGAGTGTAGGTATTGATGCCAGCAGATCCACTCCATTGCTGCCATGCATTATTGCCATAAGACCAGCCATTTTTATCCACTTTGGAATAGAGTTCTCCAGTCATGTCTACCCACCAGTCAGAGTCTACCCAAGTCCACTGTTTGGTAATAGCACCCTGACTGTGTTTGGCTTCTGTTGATTCAGGGAGATCAAACTTCTCCTTGGACATAATTGCCATGAGTTGGTTGTCCGTCCTAGCCATTGTTATTACAAGTGAAGCCATGAGGGGGAACCTTGTAACTTACCATGCAGTACGCTCACTAGACATCATGTTTGTAGTCCATCCCATGCCTAACCACCATCTCTAATCACCATGTCAGTAGCAAGAACAGCACACTGCCTATCTCTCCCTCCCCCTTCTCACTCCTCTTTTCTCTCTCTTTTTTTTCTCTCTTTTTTCTTCTTCTTCTCTTTCTTCTTCTCTATTTTACTTGGTTTTCATACACCTCGAACTGAAATATCATCTCGCTCTTGGCAGGTCCATTCACCAAGGTATGGGCACTCATAATAGACTGTTCTGCCTTACGCTTTTCTTCTCTGCCACGTCCTCTGATATGACTGTACCACTCACACACACTCTGCCAGATGCCAATGCTCTTTGTATTGATCAGGGGTTTCAACAGACCATAGGACAGCAGGGCAATGGAATAGCCATACAAAGAAGACACTAGACAGCATAGGACTCGGTTGCGCTGGACACTTCTTTTGGCTACCTGGTAATAGGGAGAGGGTCTCAACAGCACTACCACGCCTATCAATGCCACTGCTGCATGAGTCCCTAACCACCACACCAACAGCCACCACACGGGCCATGCATACACTAGAATACCAAGCACAGCCACAATGCACTCTGACTGGGTGCCATCTAAATAGACAAGAAGAGAGTTGATCTCCTGCTGTAGATGGGCCACCCACTGCTGCAGTACCATAAGATCATGCAGTGTATCATCCAACAGCACTTGATTCTGGGGTCTTATTTTGCGTCTCACCATGTCCTCTTTTTCATCCTTTTGGAGTGCTTCTTCCTGGAGTGGCACTTTGGTCTTGGGCACTTTCTTCTGTCGCTTCCTCTCAAATGTCTCTCGGAGTGAACGCAGCATACGTACATTGAGCCAGTCTCGGGCCAGTTTCAACACTATCACAAGAGGAAGACATTGTAATACTGTCTGTGTCCGTAGGCATGTAATAATCCACAGGAGGATGGCCAGTGCAGAGAGTGCATAGGGTCCTTGCCATGTGATGATTCGGATGAGTTTGACCAGTGAGTGCAGTACAGGTCCCAGTGTCACTAGGGCGTTCAGTATGGGTGTAGGTATTTGGTCAATAGTATCGACACTGTAGGGAGAAGAGAAGTTGGGAAGACTCTCCTCCTGTGTACTAGCAAGAGACATAACCAAAAGAAGAAGAAAACAGGTAAAAATAAAATAAAATAAAAAGTAAAAAATAAAATAAAAAGCAGGAGAAAGAACAAGTGCTGTTTCTTCCATGTGAAAATAGACTATTTTACGCCCTGAACAGTCCATGATATACGGTGATTGAAAGACGACATAAGCTTTACACACTAGCTACACACTAGCTACACACTAGCTACACACTAGAGTCATTGTCTATAATAAGAAATAGTAGACCCGCCGCTTAAGAAAGAGTCCATCTGACGTCCTTGCCATTGAGACTGCTCTTGTCCTCTTCTTCCTCTCCACTTGTCTTTCCATGGACCAGTCTATTGCGCGTAAAAACTGGGAGTTGGAAAACAATATCCAGACAGTGAACCCTGAGCAAGACAAAATATACTACTATGATGAACAGCTCTACAAAGACAATGTGGCAAGGCAGCCCTGGAAGAATGAGTAAGTCTACAGAGTCCACAGAGTCCACAGACCACCCTTCTTATAAGACGGTAGCCCCCATCACTACAAACGTGTCGAGATATCTGCCATTGCCCTTATAAAAATGGTAGTGTGGAATAAGAGAGTGAATTGGCATTGGACACTGATAGGGAATAGGTGATGCATGCTCGCTCTGGAGGTAATATTGAAATCATGGGATTAATGCAAGGAAAAGTCAGCGGAAATACCATGTACATTATGGATGCCTTTGCACTTCCTGTGGAGGGAACAGAGACAAGAGTCAATGCACAGAATGAAGCCTATGAGTACATGGTGACCTATATGGAAAAGGCAAAGCAGGTAAACAGAGTAGTGTTAGGACTGTGGGCTCATATGAATACTAATATGATGATGATGGTGGTGGTGGTCTACTACACTAGGCAGGAAGAATGGAGAATGCCATTGGGTGGTATCATTCTCATCCTGGCTACGGTTGCTGGTTATCTGGCATTGATGTGAGCACACAGATGTTGAATCAGCAGTACCAAGAGCCGTGGGTGGCAGTGGTGGTAAGAACAGAGGCTACAACACAGCTTATAGCTGCTAGATTGATCCTAATCGTACCATGTCAGCTGGTAAAGTGGATATTGGGGCTTTTAGAACCTATCCAAAGGTAATTGGGAGGAATGGAAATAGCAGTGCACTCATAAATAAGATAGGACTACAAACATATTGGTGATGGTACTTCTGAATATCAAACAATCCCCTTGGACAAGATAGAGGATTTCGGTGTGCATGCTAAATCGTAGGTCCATGGATTCTATTTTGAGTGAGGTTGTTTGCTCAATGCCACTGTTCTAGCTACTATCCTTTGGAGATAGCCCATTTCAAGTCTACTCTGGATACTCATTTGTTGGATGTACTATGGAATAAGTATTGGGTGAATACATTATCACAGTCTCCTCTTCTTACAGTAAGTTTTATTGCACTGTATCTATAAAAGAAGATGGCATTCTTATGAACTATGAATTAGAATCGAGACTACTCAACACGACAAATGACAGATTTGGCTGAGAAGTTGAAGCAAACCAATGAAAAGATGAAGGGTCGTATGGGTGGTTATTATGGAGATAGAAAGAAGAATGAAGAAAGTCAATTGAGTAAAGTAACAAAGGACAGGTAAGGACAGTGTCTATAATGAATCGAATCTCATTAGGGGTGATAGTGCGAAAATAGCAGTGGAAGCAGTGCATGGAATGATATCTCAAGTACTTAAGGATTCTCTATTTAACCACACCACACCGTCTCAGAACAACACTCAGCATGAATATTAATATTGTATAAGACTCTTTCAATTCAAACACTTTCTTCTTTTCTTTTGGATCGATACAGTCATCCATTCACAATAAGATATAAATATATATAATATACATGTATATTTGTATATGAAAGAGGGGGTTTTGAGGGTAAATACTTTTGTGGTTCTCTATAGATCTTCAATGGATACATAAACATTCTTTTTCTAGTGCTTAAACTACTCTGATAACGAATCATATTCTATTCTATTCTATTCTATTTTATATGTTACTGCTGTTATGAACAAATGTATAGCTCCATTGAGACCCCGACCAATGACGGACTCACCATTACTCTCAAGTGACAGCTCTTTGTGACAGCTATTTACTTTTTCATAGCATACACTTTTGCCTACAAAGTTGAAAGACAACGAGTGTTCTCCCAAGTCCCTTGCACTCTGCGCCATGTTTGACGACGATACTTCCGACACACTCTTTGACGTTTTCAGTGGTCATACAGCTGTGGAAGATTTTGATGAGGAAATAGAACAGGCCCATGACAAAGCGCCCCTCTCAACTCTCTTGACTACAAAGCGTCTTTATGAGATTCCCTCTGATGAACAAAACCTCAGTCGAAAGCGTTCTGTACCCCTGAGTGCATTGGAGACAGAAGAGGCTAGACACAATCGTCATGAAGAACTTCAACCTCTTCAGCCTATTGTTGCCGATGCTTTTGAGCAGGAAACATCCAGAGAAGTGGCCAATATTCCTGGTTTGCAGGGAGCACCTTCTACAGATGGTGAACAGATTGTATTAAGTCACCAAGTATGTCTATGAGCAGTGGAGAAGAGATACGGCGTATTTCTTCTTCTTTTATATATATGTGTAGTTGAGAGTGAGAGAGAGAAAGGAGGAAAGGAGGAAAGGAGGAAAGGCATACAGCAAAGCACTAACTCAAGACTATTAGGTGAGACATCAAGTAGCAGTACCACCCAACTATGATTACGTTCCCATCTCAAAGCATGTTCCTCCTGAGAACCCTGCACGTACCTATCCATTTACCCTCGATCCTTTCCAGAGAGTAGCTGTCTCTTCTATTGAGCGTAATGAATCTGTGCTGGTGTCTGCCCATACTTCTGCTGGTAAAACAGTAGTGGCAGAATATGCTATTGCACAATGTCTGAGAAACAAGCAGCGTGTTATTTATACCTCACCCATCAAAGTAAGCTCCCTGGTGCCATAAAGGAGTGTTGGTTGTGTGTTCCTAAAAGCATATGGTTTCTGTATAGGCTTTGTCTAACCAAAAGTTCAGAGAATTCACAGAGGAGTTTGGTGATGTTGGATTGCTGACGGGTGATGTTACTATCAATCCTCAGGCTTCTTGTTTGGTCATGACAACTGAGATTCTGAGATCTATGTTGTACCGTGGTTCTGAGATTATTAGAGAAGTGGCATGGGTAGTGTATGATGAAATCCATTACATGAGAGATTCTGGTAAGAGAAATAGAACACACCCTATAGTTTTATTATAGCATGAAGAGGGGGTTGGAGATGTCTTGATTCTGTTCATACAAGGGCTAATCATAAAGGCTATCTATAGCAAGAGGTGTTGTTTGGGAAGAATCTATTATTCTTCTTCCTCATGCCGTTCGTTATGTGTTTCTGTCGGCTACTATTCCAAATGCTATGGAGTTTGCAGAGTGGATATGCAAAATCCACGAACAGCCCTGTCATATTGTCTACACCGATTTCCGTCCTACGCCTCTTCAACATTATCTGTTTCCCGGTGGAGGTGATGGTATTCATTTGGTGGTAGATGAAAAGAGTGTTTTCAGAGAAGACAATTTCCAAAGAGCTATTGCTGCTCTCTCTGATACACAGGCAGATGATCCTAGTGGATTAAAAGCGCGTGGAAAGGGCAAGAAGGGCCCAAAGACAGGAAAAGGAGGTGCCAACGACGGTCCTTCTGATATTTACAGAATCATTAAGATGGTGATGATGAAGAACTACCATCCTGTGATTGTTTTCAGTTTCTCAAAGAGAGAGTGTGAGGCCAATGCTCTTCAGCTGTCCAAGTTGGACTTTAATGATGGTGGGCATAGGAAGGCATAGAGACAGAATACACTAACAAGTGTGATTTTTAGAGAGTGAGCGTGATATGGTATCTCAAGTGTTTAACAATGCCATCTCTTCACTGAATGAGGATGATCGTCAATTGCCACAAATCCAACAGTTGGTTCCTCTGTTGCGTCGTGGTATTGGTGTCCATCATGGTGGTTTATTACCTATTATGAAAGAGACAATCGAAGTCCTTTTCCAGGAAGGTCTTTTGAAGGTGCTATTTGCTACAGAAACATTCTCTATTGGTCTGAACATGCCTGCCAAAACTGTTGTATTTACCAGTGTTCGCAAGTTTGACGGCAAACAAACACGTTGGGTAAGGCTCTCTAGTGTTGCTGGGGAGTGGTTTATTGACTATTTTATTACTACTATTCTTGTAGGTTACTTCTGGTGAATACATTCAGATGTCTGGTCGTGCAGGAAGAAGAGGTCTTGATGAGCGTGGTGTAGTTATTATGATGATTGATGAAAAAATGGAACCTGCTGTGGCTAAGAACATGGTCAAGGTAAGCATCCACCTGGCATTATAAAGAACTTCCCGTGAGTAACATACTATCATTGATTAGGGTGAATCTGATCGTATGGATTCTGCTTTCCATCTTAGTTACAACATGGTATTGAACTTGTTGCGTGTTGAAGGCATCAGCCCAGAGTTTATGCTTGAGCGATGCTTCTACACTTTCCAGAACGATGCCCATATTCCTCAATATGAAAGAGGTAAGTTAGTACACCACACTAAAACACCTATTGATTTGGCTTGTTAAATGATAGAGTTGGCACACTTGGAAGTGGAGAAGAGTGAAATTGTCTTGGAAAAGGCAGAAGAAGTGGAGGATTACTATAACCTCAGAAAACAGATTGATACATACTCACGCGATATTCGTGATGTGATCAACCATCCTACATATTGTCTTCCATTTATGCAACCGGGTCGACTTGTCAAAGTAAAGCAAGGCGATGTTGATTTTGGATGGGGTGCTGTTGTGAACTATTACAAGGCTGTACAAAAAGGAAAACGTCAAAGTGATTCAGATGTCCCTAATTACTTGGTGGATGTTGTGCTGTACTGTGCTAAATCAAGTTCTCCCTCAAAGGATGCAGAGGGGCATACAGTAGGCGTACTTCCTGCTGCTCACGGTGAAGGAATACCTATGGTAAATATTTGAAATAGGAAATAGAACAGAACTCATAAACAAAAATGAAAACTCTAGGTTGTTCCTGTGACCTTATCAGCACTCGAAGGTATCAGTCATATTCGTCTTAATCTATCAAAGGAACTTCGATCTTTTGATGCTCGTCAAAATGTATACAAGTCTATCTGTGAAGTGCAAAAGCGATTCTCTGTCAATATCCCTTTATTGGACCCTGTTAAGAATATGAACATAAAAGATCCTTCTTTTAAGAAACTAGTAGAGGTAAGAGAAGATTAGGCTCGTTAGACATTCATACTAATCTCTCCCTTAGAAAATTGTCTTGTTAGAAGAAACACTTGTTGCTCATCCACTAAATGAATCCAGTGAATTGCCAACTCTTTATGATGCTTATGCTAAAAGAATGGAACTCAATGATAAAATCAAAGCAATGAAGAGAAAAATCACAGATGCACAGTCTATTATACAGTTGGATGAACTAAAGAGCAGAAAGAGAGTCATGCGAAGGTATGTTATATTTATAGGATCCTCTCTATTCTATAGCTTGATATAGAGTATAAACTTATTATGCATTAGATTGGGCTTTACTACAGCAGCTGATGTTGTTGAAATGAAGGGTCGTGTAGCCTGTGAAATCAGTACTGGTGATGAACTTCTTTTGACTGAGATGATTTTCCAGGGTGTGTTCAATGATTTGTCTGTGGAGCAGGCGGTTGCACTCTTGAGTTGTTTTGTTTTTGATGAAAAGGTGGGTTGTTTGAGTATAAAGATTTGAACTAATTTTTTGTCTTTTAGGTAGACCAACAAACCCGTCTTCAGGATGAACTTTCTGGTCCTCTTAGACTGATGCAAGAAACTGCACGACGTATTGCAAAAGTGTCCAAAGAATGCAAAATGAATATTGATGAAGAGGAATATGTCCAAAAATTCAAACCACAGTTAATGGATGTTGTATTTGCATGGTGTCAAGGTGCCAAGTTCTACCAAATCTGCAAAATGACAGAAGTATACGAAGGATCTTTGATTCGTATCTTTAGACGATTGGAAGAATTGCTACGACAGATGTGTGCTGCTGCGAAGAGTATTGGTAACTCTGAACTGGAAAACAAATTCTCTGAAGGTAGATGAAGAATCAGACTCAAAAGGAAATGAATTTATACTAACTATTGCTATTCTGCCTCAAGGAATTAACAAAATCCACAGAGACATCATTTTCGCAGCATCTCTTTATTTGTAATGGGAGTTGTTATTTCGACGACTCAAGCCAGATAAATATATCATTCATTGTAATATGCAGTCACTTTACACACCCAATTTTTTTGTATGGAGCTGGGCTCGAATTTATTGAGACAATCGGGAATTAAATCATGGATTGGATACTATTCTTCTCTTTTTTTGTGTTATAATTTGTGATATATTGTGAATAATAGATTAAACTAAGGAATATTTGGAGAAGATAGCTTTAATTTAGTGAGTCAAACTTCAGGTTTTATAATTCTCTGTACATATTCAAACCTTAACCGGTCTTTAAATAATATAAAATCGCCGACACATAGGAGATCAATTGATTGCTTTTTATAGATTCATGAATTACACAGCATGATATTTTAGAATAAATTAACTTGTGAAGATATCAGTTTAACAAAGTCAATTGAGTAACGTATTTCACTTTACTGCCTTGGTGTTGGCCAATGTGTTTTTCATTTTTCATTTTAAAAAACATTTTATCTATTTAATTATATTTTTACAATACATTTTTATTGTTACATTTTTATTGGTATCTTGCAAAGCATTGTACTACAAGTTCCAATCTTATATTGTATAGTAATCGTCTTTACTTGATACTTGAGATTCAATCTCTATCGAGTGTATGGAATCATCTACTCCTTGTAGGTGACAATTTAGATCAGACTTCAAAGCTACAAGTCGTTCACACAAGTTCTCCTCTGTTAATTCTGCTTGACTGATCTGTATTATCTTGTCTGCAAACTATAATAAATAATATACATACAAAAGACACTTTAGTAATGTGTTTATTGCCTGATTGCTATTACCCAAAGTATTATCTTTTGGTAGGCTCTTTGCGGGGAGCTATTTACTCTCACTTTTTGATCCCACATAGCATCTCTCTCCATCTATAAAGATAAACGAGTTACTTTATGATCGTGTATAGTTTTGAGACTGTTATTGTTTAAATGCTATACACAGTAAAAAAAATACCTGGTCTGCTATTTCATAGGCTCGAAGCATAATTTCATTTGGGAATCCAACAAGTTCTGCTGTTTTTAGCCCTAATATGAATTTTTAGTATTAGAAAATATAGGGAATATGGAATAATACTCTATCTATACCATAATTATATTTTGAAGAATGTCCATCTTCAACTGTATACAAATAGTGCATCGAGCATGCACTGTTTTTTTCAACCTATCAGAAGAATAAAATGATTATAAGTGAAGTTTTTTTTTTTTTTTTGAAAATTCTTTTTATTACCATATCCACTCTGAGTTGTAGACTAACAACATTAGGATACATGTCTATTATTTGAGAAAGCTCGTGTAAATGTGTTGAGAAGAAGCAATAGGCCTAGTCAACATGGATAAAGAGAGGTATCATTTGAAATAATATTTATTTTATATGGCACTACCTTTGATTGGATAAGCTCTTCGCAAATAGCACCGGCAATACTCAGTGCATCTTGTGGTGAAGTGCCTGAGAAGAATTTATGAGATATATTCACTAAACAGTTATAAGTAGGACACAATGAATACCTCTTCCGAGCTCATCAATAAGTACCAAGCTAGTGTCTTTTATATTGTGCAATATGTAAGCAGTTTCACGCATCTCTGACATAAAGGATGATGTATTCAGTTCAAGAGTATTGTCATTGGTCAATCTAGAAAGTATCTAAAGAAAAAGAATATTAACGTCAACTGCTATATTATGTGGATATTGGATCCGCAACAGATTAGAGTACATACCTGATCTGACAGTCGAAAAGAAGCATATTCGGCTGGTACACTATATCCTGTTGTGTGAGATGGAATCATATTCATAAATTGGAGGAGAGATTACATACAACGATCCCATGTGTGCCATAATAGCGATTAATGCTATTTGTTTAATATAAGTTGATTTTCCACTCATATTTGGACCAGTGATAAACTGAAAGCTGCTTGAAAGAGATGCAAAGGTGTCATTGGGAACAATAGAGTTTTTGCTAATCTTATCTAATATAGGATGACGACCTGCTTTGATAGCCAATGTATTGGTAAATTCTGGTCGAACTATACAAATCAATATTTTTAGAATAGTATATTTTTGTCTTTTTACAATATAAATATATACCATAACAATCATTATCAATATAATGTTTAGCAAAAGAAACTAATAAATCAAGCAGTGCGATTGCTTCTGATATTTTATACAAGACATTAACATTGGCGCGGAACTGCTGTAATAGATCTGTTATAATGCTACAAGATATGAAAATAAATAGTACTCAATATATGTGTCTATCTCACTTTAATATCAATCCATTCTACCTGTCAGACATCAGGTACACTTCTGTTAGAGATTCTTCCAGTCTAAAGTTCTTTTTTAACTATGAAGGATATTGATGAGTTGAACAATAAAATTATATTTCTATAGATTTCAGCCTACTCACCAATTCTAGGGTTGTGAAAGTTATATGCTTTTTCTTTTCTACCATGTTAATGAATAGTGGTGGCAAAGTAAAGTTGGATAATTGGTCAATAGATGAAATGCATAGATAGAATCCTTTTGAATTGTTAAATTGCAACTTAATAGGAAGTTCGGTTATTTCTATAGTTAACAAAAGTAAGGACTTAGAATTTTTTTTAAAAAAAAAAAAGAAAAGAAAAGAAAGAAAGAAAGAAATACCACCGTATTCAGTCGCCATATCGTAAATATCTTGAACTGTTTCTTTGTAAGTCTGGCGAGCTTTGTATAAAGAAAAATTAAAATGATGTTCAAATAATCTGTTATTATTTACTTGCCTACATCCAATAGACCATTGAATCCTGCCTATGAACGGATGAATAAATAATAAATAAAGTTATTTGTCTTTTTATATCAAGCATAAAAAAACAAGGAAGAAACCGGTGTTATGCTTTCCTTTACTGAATAGCATCTTTGATTTTTTAGGCCTAAACTAGTTTTTTGAAATTCAATATCGTGATTTAATGTTTCTTCAATAATCCGAGAAAAGACATCTAAAAGTGAAAGAATATGTTACTATTGTTAATACCAATCTGCTGTTATCATTATTTTATATTTAAGTCTAAAAGAATAATGATATTGTTTGCAACTTTCCTAATGATGGATCCTGAAGGGTCTATAGATAGACCGCATTATCAATAAATGAGATGAGTAATCGAATATGTTAGTTCCATACCTTTTGTATTGCTGTAAGTAACAACCCCTTTGACAATGATAAGCTATTTGATATTTCTTTGATAGCTTTGATGGCATTCTTAAGCATGATAACATGGTTAATCTTTGCTTCCGAGTGGCGTACACTCTGTTTTGAAGGAACTTTAATAATATCAGAAATGATATGATCCATATCCGTTAAATGACTCAGTGAGGATTGAATAGCAGAAAGCATCTCTTCTTTTTCTGCTAATTCTTCAACAACGTCTAGTCTCAATTCAATAGTTTTCTTATCTGTGGGTGGTTGCAGAATGGACATACGCAGAAGACGAGTGCCCATAGATGTAGAAGTATGGTTCAAGACACCATACAATGTGTCATTGCTATAGTTCTTGTCTCTATTAACGACAAGCTCCAAATTTCTTGCAGTAATGATATCTGACAAGTTTCATTTTGGTAAAAAATTCTATTGTAGGATGCTTTACCAATAAGCATTGTTCCTATATTTAATAAAGGTTTTAGTCATCATGATTTATTTATTTATTATGTAGGGTATGAAATCTACTTGCCCTCAGCTCCTTTATATTTAAACTTGACTGTATGAAGAGTATAACTTTCTTTACTGTGTTCCATGATGTATCTAAAAGTATATTTGGGTAAAGATATATCCATTTAGAGTGTTAGTACTACCCTTGAACTTTTCTTTTGTAAAGTTGTATTTACCGAAAGACAGCCGAAGTAGCAGCAAGACAATAATACCTGTATTGATTGGGCAGATAAATACACTATATCTATTCCTACATACTTTGTTGATAGTCCCAGTATAAGCGAAGATATGTCTTCTTGAATTCCATAATCCTTTAGAAAAGTCATTCCTATAAATCCCTCAAGGCAGTTATTTTATGCACAAATATAAATATATGAAATTAATATCAAAATACTGTTTACCAGTTTCATCAGAAAAGTATTTTCGCGGAAGTGTTACAATGGTTATGTTGGGAAAATATTGCTCTATAAGCTGATGAAGTTTACTGTCTCCTATGACGTTATTTGATGCAGACATCATAAGAATCTTATGATACTATTTTAGTTCATGTTCATCATCATTTAATAGCTTTATATATATACATATATATATATTAAAAATAATAATCAAAACCTTTTGTGGATCATTCAGATGTATATGGTACAGAGACTTTACATAAGTTTGAGAGTCTGCAAACTACGTTTTTGAGTACATTGTTTTATGATAAGGCCATGAGTATACTGTATAAGAAAATCAAATGTATATTACCTGTGATAAAGTACACTCGTTGCTTCTAAAGTGTAACATGCATAAACCAACTTCTGTTGCAACCCCACGCCCTTCAGTAATAGCCATAACATGGTTTTGACTTAAGTGGTAGGTGGTCGCAACTGTCATAGCACGTGTACTTTGCGGACATCTTTTAATATCTGTCAAAGATATACCTGGTCTGTCATCATAGAAAAAGGAGGTATCTACTGTTTCTAATTCATATTTATTAATACAATATAATATATACAATATAACAAGAGTATATGATTATGGATGCAAAATCATGGATTACCTGTAGGCTTGGTACGGGTTATAAAAGAACTCTTCTCAGACATTAATATTGATAATATAATTAACAGAGAGAAAGAGAGTAATTAACAACACTAGGAAATGTCATTTTTAAATATTTCTATTTATTCACTTATAATCCTTTTTACAGTAAAGGTCATTTTATTTTTTCTTATAACACTTCTTTTCTTATAACACTTCTTTTCTTATAATGTCTGTCCCATCCAACATTGAGAACACCTTCACCAAGACCTCTGAGATGTATGGAAAATAGACCAGCCTTGAGACTCATTCAGCTATCCTCCACCAAGTATTGAACCTGAACATACTCAAGTCAAGGCATATCGTATGTTTAACATACCTAATTCCACTGCAGGGCACATCTTGAAGCATGTCAAAAAGACGGTCTCAGTGGTTCCTTTACCCAGGAGTAATAGAAAGAGAAATTTAGACAATAGGACCCTCCAGTGGCTGTAAAGAACAGCAATGAGCAACTTCCACCAGACCAAAGTAGCCATCATGGCAAGCATAGGGCATAGATCCCAAGGGTGGCCACAGTGGTTATTAGTTAACCTTACAATAAAACCACTTTTATGTACAGTTTCATGCAATAAATGAGTGGACAGCAAATCTTTTTTATTTATTTTTATTTGAAAAACAAAGGCATATCTATCAGTCCAAGATGTTCATAATACAATGGCTTTCAATAAAACAAGGAAGATTTCAAATTCAGACCATAATTTTACCCTTGAATTTATTCTTATTATTAAACATTCTTCATTTATCGCTTTTCCACTCTAATGTCTACCACATCTAACACCACCGAACACACCAAAAAACCTCTTGGAAACAGGAAAAAATAAATAGTGAAGACTATAATCATTTTATCATTGATCAAGAGGCCACCGTAAATGGGATCACTCATGTTGCCATTTCTGCTAGGTTTGGAGTTAGTAAGCAGTCTATCTCCCGTATCATAAAGAGATACAAAGAAAATGGCTGTTTCAAGGCCAAGAAGAGCACTGGGCGCAAGCCTATTCTGACGTAGAAGGATGAGAGAGAGTTTGTATACGAGATGGAAAGGGATTCATTTCAGATAATAGATCAACTTTGCAAGCAGATGACCACCAAAGTGTGCATGGGCACTTTTAGAGAAATGATAAAGATGATTGGCCTTTCTTCTTTCAGGGTTGTTAAGAAACCCTCTCTCAGAATTAAACACAAGAAGTTGGGGCTTACCTGGACTAGGACCTTCATTCATTGGACAGATGAAGACTGGAAGACAGTCATTTGGTCCAATGAGTCAAAGTACCAACTGATGAGGACCAACAACCGCAATAGAGTGGTGCGCAAGAAGAAGTAGGGGCTGCTCCCAAAGAACATCAAGCCCACCATGAAGTTTGGAGGTGGCAGCGTGATGTTGTGGGGTTCTCTTTTCTGGTGAAGGTGTTGGAAGGTTGGCACCTGTGAAGGGCAGTATAGACAGTAGAAGATACATTGAGATCTTAAAGAAGGATGGCTGCCCTGAAATGGCTCGACTCAAGGCACTGAATCCAGAGGTGGATTATGTTCTTCGAGAAGACAGTGCTAGCTGTCATAAAAGCAAAGAGTCCAGGTTGTGGAAGGCACAGGAGACCATTGCCACTATGGAGGGGTGGCCCTCACAAAGCCCCGACCTCAACCCAATAGAGCATCTTTGGTAGGTGCTTGACAGGGCCATTAGGAAGAGAATGACCCCAGCAATCTCCCTTCAGGATTTGGAGGTGCTTCTGTTGGAAGAATGGGAAAAAATTCCCAAGGACACCACAGACACCCTCATTAACAGCATGCATCGGAGATGTAGGGCTGTCATTGAGGCCAAGGGTGGAAGCACCAAATATTAAGGGTTTTCATCCAATAAATCTGTATTTATTATCCTGTTGACCTTCTCTATACTTAATCCAATTTTCAAGTCTTTACTGTGTGTGATTAATGTGTGTTTTAATTACAAAGAATAAGTATTTCTTATTACAGAAGTATACCGGGACATGAAAAATCTTCCTTATTATTTTGAAAGCCACTGTATTACTCTATTAGCCATCAGCTACACACCCAAAGATTTTTCTGGCCTTTAAGCGATGATATTTCCTTCCTTTTACGTAAAAGAAAAAACGCTTCTTATATGGAACTGTGTTTAAAATCAAGAGGTTTGCGGATATCTAAATATTTGTTTCTTTTTGTGGATACCTCAATATCAAATTATATTATCAATAGAATATAGTGTTGATGAATGAAATTGTTTATTGTAATAGTATAGATAATACTATATTATAGCTATAGCTACTGCCCAAGTGCATTCCCTCATAGCAATAGAGTCTATACCCTAAAAGCTTTGTGATTTATCCTTGGGAGATAGATAAATATGCTCAGGAGTACAACCTAGAGACCCTAGATAGTACAGAAGACCACTTAAGACTGATTTGTGAGTCTTTACTTGCCTAATAATACAATAAATGTCTTGTGGAATACAATGAGCACAAGCCCAGATGAAGACACTGCTTACCTTTTTACTTTCAGAACAGTCCTTGGTAGTGTCTATCACCTCCTTCTATTGTTTCTCTTTGTTAATAATGGCACATTACCTTGCTCAGCTATGCTCATCTT